>WURS02008975.1:0-12448 GCA_011762765.2 Rhinocypha anisoptera | reverse complement strand
GAAATAAATCGCAACTTTTCCAAAATTTTCGTTTTTCTTTTGTAGGCTAACTACTTATCGGACCACCCTCGTATATATATACTTCAGTAAAAATCATACGAGCAGCAAACACGAACACACGCACACACTTATATGGTACACATACACACAGATAGAAATACTTAAAAGACTCACATTGGGAAGAAATATTTCTTAATATGTGAGTCTTTTAAGTGTTTCTATCTGTGTGTATGTGTATAAGTATATATATAGATATATATATACATATATATATAGATATACATATACATATATATATAGATATATATATCTATATATAGGGTGATGCTGCTAGATATTGCTGCAATGTAAAGTGTAAGGGCTTCAGTTGGAGGGTAGCAGGGGGCTTGTTGTCCGCTGGGGAAGAGGTGTAGATAATCCAATTCATGGGTCAATTATTCCGGCTAAGGGGGAGAGAAAAGGGAGGGAGGGAGGAATAGGTAAATATCGAGAGGCGTGTAATGAGTAGGGAACAACGTTATGGTCGTGCACTCAGAAAAAAAAACGTTTGAGGGCTATTACAATTTCAATTCTTTCCAAAAACTTCAATTCGTGGCCTATGCTCGCAAGACTTAACATCACACGATCCGCAGCACTGAGATGGTTTTGCTCACCCAAAGTGCTCCTAAAAACTCGTATTACCCTCACAATTTATATTTTAAAAATTCCTAGTCTCCTCATTCTGTCTTTAATTTTCCGGCCGGTTTGGCCAAAGTATCGAAGGCCACAACCGGCGCAACTCTATCGGCAAACTCGACTCCTTTCCGAGC
This sequence comes from Rhinocypha anisoptera, assembly GCA_011762765.2. Lineage (NCBI taxonomy): Eukaryota > Metazoa > Arthropoda > Insecta > Odonata > Chlorocyphidae > Rhinocypha > Rhinocypha anisoptera. The sequence continues at coordinate 11,639 of WURS02008975.1, read as the reverse complement.
GGCTACGATTATCTTTAAAGTCGGGATGAAATCTTCTCACATTTTGAGGAATTGTGGAATTGACACACGTAGTGGTGAGAGCATTTTTGGAGCTCATTCCGAATGTTTACTATTTTGCACAAAGTGACGCCCGATATCGTCTCTCGAAAGTTGATGAAAGACGTGAAACAATAAAGTTACGACGGACCGGGGAAACTAACAGGTGACGGAAAGAAATAGAGTGCTCTTACGTACTAATCCGAGAATTGATAGCCTGCAATGACCTCGATACAAACAAAACTGTTGTGGAAATTCGTGTGACAAGAAAGTTAATTAGCGGCCGTTAGCGCTAATTAATACTATCTATAGAGCTATTAGTACTAATCTATCGATTAGAAGACAGGAAAAAATTTTGTTAGACGCATCAATCATGTACTGAGAAGTACGAAAACCGACCTACTAAGAAGAGTCAAACACGACTAATCAAAACGAAGTTACAAAAGGAAAAATTATCATTAATAATTAAGGTTAACATTTCATATTTCATCGGACGTATTTATGAATGTTTAGTGGTTTTAAGAGTTGCTAGAATCGAAATAATAGAGCATTCCTTTAATTTGACACAATAATTGACCAACTGCTAATCTTCCTCGAGTGATTATAGCCTCAACAAAATTAATTTGGGAGTAACCCTACGCAACCCTGCACAGTTTATAGTTGGCCAGTGAACTATATACGAGACTGACCAATTAAATAGGATATTCTCCTGGCTTAACGCTGTTTGCATGACTTTGTAGGGTGCTACATATTCGTGGTGAAACACACAAATGCAGTTTAACTGTCGCCTTTATTCAATTGTGGAAACTTAGTGATTGGATTGTGGAACGCTATAGTGATTGTTACGAGGGAATCTACAGATCGTGTGTTACGACAGAAACACATCAGTCAGGATCCTTTGTCCGTTCTTATTTGTTTTCTATTCCTCCTGTCATGTCTAGCTAAACTGTCGTCCATGAAGTTTGAACATTTTCAAGGCGTTTGTGGAGCTCTTGATTAATTAGGAAATTTGGGTGACTCCCGTGGTTTATGGCGCATAAACAGCGATGTTATTAGCCCTAGGACTGCTTTTTTCCGAGTCTCAGATGTGAATCTATGAGCAGCGCAGTATTAATTCCCCTCCACCCCTCACCGCTGAACGCCATCTCGCCGATGAAATATGGCCTACGTTTTTATGATCCCGTTGTCTCGCGAGTTATTTCTCTCGCGCTAATAAATATGCATATACACCGGATAATTTATCTCCTCATTCGGACGGAATATGCTACGTCGACGCACAACAATGGACTCCAGAAGGCGGCGCGTCCTCTACTGGACGCCGGGCTACTTAAACGTTGAGTATGATGAATCTGCCAGTTTTTCTATTTTTTGTTTTTGATAGTGCCCACTGGAATAAAGGATATAAGCCTGCGGATAATTCGGCGAAATCTCTCAGCATTTCGGTCCCTTAAGGGACCCGCTTTCAATGTTTTCAGACAACATTCCTTCGCCGCCTCGACAATTCGACCATTTCGATTAACATTCGCGGGCCAAAATTCCACATATCGATAAGACGATATTTTTAATTGGAATAAGGATGACTTTCCCCAAACACCAGTATCATGAGGGCATGGCTAGACGTCTGGTTATTTTCCTGACGACTTGACGAATTATGAGCCACATTGAATTCATTGACTCCTGGTGTCAGGTTAGCTTATGCGTATAACTCATTGCTCACTCAATTAGTATTTTCATTTATTGCGTGGGATCAATCTTTGGAATAATATGAAGTCTAAAATGTTTGGCATTTAATGGACTAATTGGAGAAGTTTGTGGACCACACCCACGAAAAGAAGAGGGAAATTATCAGGGGACATATCTAGGCAGTAAATTTTAGTACAGACTGCATCGGAAGGGATGCTATAGAAAGGAATAACCCTAAATATAGTCCAAGGAGTGCTTATGAGAAACAGGAGATGGAAAATAAGTTGAATTTTTAAAAATAAACGAAAGTAAGAAAAGATTGTTAGACCACAGGATAACAAAATTGGATTCCAGGCTCAGAGTGAGCTGCCAGAAATCAATCATAGGATTGATAAAATATGATGATGAACAAACTTGGTTGAAAGTCAATTTTGTTAATGCCAATTGGTGCGATTATTTATTAGTTTAAAAATTGTTACTTAACCTCTATTGATAAAAAATAACAGAAACAATCTAAGGGTCACTCTATTTCATTTCCAATGCTAAGTAATATGCAGCCGGCGGTAATGTACTAATCCAAAGGTCGCGGGTTCGAATATCGGATTTCTACATTTTCATTCGCCACCTAGGGCATGCACATATATGTTTCGTCCTCTTTATACACGCTGTCACTGTGCCACCGTAATCGGACAAGTGCTGCGCGTGTGTGTACAATTGAATAAAAAATAAATGTATAAATATAAAAACTGCAGGTTGGTCACGTCTCAGCAAAATTGCAACGACGCTGTTAACTGCTTTCATGCGAAATGCAATAATGCCATCTCCCTTCTATTGAATCAAATCGTTCTGAGAATCCAAGGCCGTCACTTCGGTGAGGCAACACGTCAAAGACCTATACATCGCCTATGTAAAAAATTATTACTTTTTCATTTACATTTTACAAAATGTCGGACTTACTTTTCATATATCCGGGTAAAAGAGAACACATCACCCTGTTATTGTTTTTCACTGATGTGACTAATTGTTCTGCAACATTTAGAACAGAGTTAAATAAAATATATTCTTAACAACTGAACAACTTAATGTTTCCTCTAAATGCAACCAAGAGAGGAGAATATTTTTCCCTCTTAAATGTCATAGTATGTTCCCACTAAAGTTTACTTCCTCCAGGTCCAAAATAAGATAAATGTTGTCTAAAGTATTAATCGCTTTACATCTTTCTTTTATCCTTCCATTAGGTATATTCAACTATTACTTGTAACTCATTTTTGGAGGTTCACCGGATCTTCAACTCATGTCTATTAATCCATTATATTCCTTTCCTCCCTGTCTGAAATGCCTAATATTAGTATTGACCAGACTTGAAAAAACCGCCATGAACAGCTACATCAACTTTCAGTTATTAATTTAACACGATTCGTGGTCAAAATCTATGTAGGCCTCGATAGGCCATGAATAAAAGATAAAAATAATTTTATTACAAATAAATGCATTATAAATTAAGAATCACCTATCCGTCTCCTTTGCAAAAAAAAAGCTGGAGGCGCCACTGACTTCCTTCCTTACTTCCAGTATCACCCTTGTATACACCTTTTTCCTTGGAGAGTCTGATATTAGTAGCTGACTAGACTTGAAACGATACCATAAAGACAACATTATAATCAACGCTTATTAATTTTATTTTAGTCGTTCCTTGATCATAAAAAAGAGAACAATATAGATTGGAGTGAATTTAATTAGATAAACTTGAGATATAGTGGACAATCTCTCACCCCCGAACGAGAGAGAGGAGGAGGACGATTCACTAAACGAAGGCAACTTCCGTCCTATGAGAATGTTGACATGTGAGATCAACAGAAAACACGAACGGAAACTTTCGGAACTCCGCCTTGAACATAAATGGTGTTTCGTTATAACACCTACCAATTTACTATCGGCCAAGTAAACCGTTCAAGAAACATACCACAACCACAATAAACTGATAAAATGTCCCTCTATTGACAAATCCCTTCCAACATGATTTAACAACGCAGCAGCTAAATAATGGAATTGGTAAGTTCGATTCGTCGAATGTGAAAAAATTTGAATTTTAAGCAAATAATAGGAACAATGTTAAAACCGCTACATTCATAAATTATTTTACGGTCTACCTAAAATATATATAGAGACAAGTAATTAGTGACTACAGCTCAGGAAAAACTGGTAAATAATTAGAGGAACAGATAGACTGAGTTTATCTAAATAAACCATGAGGTATCAGCATGCGTGAATATTTAGCTCCTAAGTCAATAGTCGCGTAGAAACAAGAACCACTTAATCACTATGGACTTTTTGCAGTATCGGAAAAATTTTCAACAATTAACTCGATTTATCTCTTTCTTTAGATTCGATGACAACCCCCACCCCGTAGATCCATAGGAAAGAGCTCAAGTAGTGGAGTGATGGTGGAGTTTCTCAATCACCATTGGCGCAAAATCACAACAGCTCGACCGGCCTTTGTGAAACCCGAACCCATTATCGTTAATCTGATGAATCACGATTGCAGTGAGAATCTCGATCTAATTATACCTTGAGCGGTGACGAACCTCCGATTAACGAATTCGTCCTCTTGATGGGAAATGGAAAACGCAGGAATGCTTAGTTCCCCCCTTTCTACCAAGGAAGAGGTCACAATGCACTCGTTTTTTGTATCCCTAAGGGCAGCTAAACGCAGTCTTGTTTTTAGTCCCACCCAAATTCAGATGGCTTCAATTACATCGTGTTTGCCAACACCCCCATCCCTGCAAAAGATTTCTGTAGAAGTTCCTTAAAAATAAACGTACAGAATTTTTTAGACGATTCTACAGAATTTCTTAAAAGTATTAGAATACTTTTTTAAGAAATTCCCTGGACGTTCTTCAGAATTCATAAGAGCGTTCCGTAGAACTCTACATAATTCTTTAAAACTATTCTGTAAAATTCTACAGAATTATTTAGAGCGTTCTGTATGTAGAATTCTACAGAATATCTTACAGTGTTGGAAAACTTTTTTAATAAATTCCTTAGACTTTCTGCAGAATTCTATAGAGCGTTCCATAGAACTCTTCAGAATTCTTTAGCAAATATTCTGTAGAATTCTACAGAATTCTTTAGAGAATATTCTGTAGAAGGAAAATAAATTCCTGAAATCATTTATACAGCATAGAAAAAGCTTTTTATTTTGGATAACAAATCACAAAATGTATACAGAATCACTGCTCTTAGCAGCAACAAGGTTTCATTTCTAGATCTAGATCCACTGCCTCTTCTGTTGCTCCATTGCATATGCAATTACTGTCTTCTTGGCGATGTCACCCGGCACGGTAAATTGGGGTACCCTCTAAATATTACCCACCGAACAGATTGCATTATCAAAAAGTCGTACCGAAAACTCTAAGAAGGGCGCGAGTAATTTAAGACCGGGAGAGAGAGAGTGCGTGAGTGAAAGCAGAGCGAGTGAGCGTGAAAGAAAGCAAGAGATATGCGGAGAGAGAGGGAGGGAGAAGGGACGGAGGTGCGTGTTGGGTTCTCTCGTTGGACATGGCGTGGCGAACGACGCAAAAGGTAAAAATGGGAAGTCAGAAAAATCATCCCGTTCGTTCCAGCGACCCCAACGAATTTTTTACCCCAACGCATGCGATGCAGACTCCTTGCAGGAACGCGAGAGACATCAGGGGGGCGTGGCAGGATGCCAGCTGACCACAGGAAAAAGACGCCCTCTAGGGGCTGGGACCTGGACCGAGGGCGAAGATCCGAAACCAGCTCCGAGCATAATTTTTTTTTATTTTTTCCTGCCTTCGGACGATCGGGATGCACGAACAACCCTCGCAGACAAATATTTCGAAAGCTGACTGACTGAGTTCGACCTCCAACCTGGAGGAAAAGGCAACGCACTTTCGACGTTTTGAATTGACTGGATGACTTCATCGCGCCCCAGGGGAAATAATACAGTTACGCTCGTTTAAACCAAGTCTTGGGGGGCTTTTTTTTATTTTTCTTCGAATGAGTGAAAATCTGCGATTTCCCGGAAGGAAAGAAAGTACAAGGTGCTACGTGAACCTAACACCGCTCATTGGTGGTTTTACAAAACGATTTTGATAGAAATAGAACCAGCACTATTTCGTCATATATTTTACAAAAACCGATTTTTGGACGTTTCCATAAAATACAAGCGATTTTACGTAAAGTTTTGCGAAAAATTTTACCGTCTCTCATTAGCTTCTTAGCTGATCTATACCTTTGTGTCCGTAGGACTTCTTCCTTCCCACGTTGTGCTCTTTGCAGCGCCAAGTCTGCAGTCAGCTTTGGTCTTCCGTGAGAAGAGTGTGTAATTGTCGTGTGCTGGATCTGCTTACCCTTTTTGCCTACTATTGCTCTAAACCCCATTTCTGTCCATGGTGTTCGCGCTTCTCGCATTTAGAAAAGCAGTGCCCTGAAACTGCACGTGTGGATATCTATACGCTGCTCATGCAAAACTTGATTCGTCTTGTCGTAAAAGATATATCACGACGCCCCACGTCCTTCCGAATAAATCACTATACTCCCTTCGTCTCCGCGAACTTTGCTCAGAAGTAAAGCGGGATGATAGGTGAGCTTACCGCAAGAACGGGTTTCATGTCAGATGACCGCAAGCCGGCGAGATTCAATCCTGCACCGACCTTGAAAGCGGAGGTCACTAGGAAAGATCATCACGGTGTGGAGTGGCTTCAATCGTTATGGCACCAAAAGAAAAATTAGTTTACACACTCATATGTTCCAGCTAAATAAATACTTCTCTGTCGCATCTAGCCGTGCAGACGTAGTGGGTATGTCTTATACCTTACAGCGACACCAATTATTCCTAAACTCGCGGGAACCAGAAGCACATGGATATCAGACGAAGAATTGCATTAGCTAAAGAGGCCTTTGCGAAAAGGAAAGAGTTAATGAGAGGGACCCTAAATAAAGATTTGAAGAAAAGATTAGTAAAAACTCTAATATGGATCCGAAACCTGGGTCTCGAGGAAGGATGATGAGCATAGATTGGAGCCTTTAGAGATGTGGGTTTGGTGACGGATGGAGAAAGTGAAGTGGACAAAGAAGAAAACCAACGAAGAAGTTTTGAGAATGGTAGGGGAGGAGAGGCGTTTGCTGCGATAGATCCAAGAAAGACAGGAAAGGCGGATGGAAGGGGTACTCAGAGGCAATGGGTTGTTGAAGGTTGTAATATAGGGTAGAATGTTGGGGAAGCGGGGTAGGGGTAGGAAGAGAATAGGGATATTGAACAGAATGATCGTAGGGGGTAGGAAGTATGCATATTTGAAGAGGGATTATAGTTATATGTAATGCGGCCAACCTAAGCTAATGCTCATCAAAAACCTACCTTAACCGAAGGATTACCCTTCATCATCACAAGAGTCTGTATATTTGTGTGTGGGCCTGCTTTTGTAAAACACATTTATCCTTGAAAAGGTAAATTAAAAGCTCCTTCTACAAAGTCATGCTGAATAATAGCCGAACTTTGCCTCAACTAAGTAAAAATCATTAACTTTCTTCATCTTACTCTGCCTTAAGCATTTATTAAATCCATGAAGTATGCGAAGAGGCTCTGGTTACACTCCAGTTTCCTTCCTATCAATGTCATCAACACCGTGATTTTATCGCTGGTGCCTCTTACTTTCCTAAAGCCGAACTGATTCTCACTTAGGTACTAATTAGGCCCAGCCTAGTAACGATTAATCTTAATAATACCTTTTCCGCATGTAAATTATAGTCATATATTCGTCCCATTGCATTAACCTTTTTCGGGGTTAAAATTAATATCTACGAAGTCCTTTGAACACCACCTACCTCATATTTAATATGTTCGTGTCTATGAAATCTCTGCCACAAACCTTTTTCTGAAATGTCAGCACGGATTTTAGATTCCTCTTTTTTCCTGTAAAAACTTCATTTTTTCTTAATGCTCGATTTATTTCTTTTGATGGAATAACTAGGCACACGTTGTTTTCGTTTCCTTCGAATCCTCCCTCTGAATCAAAACTTATGAGGTCTAATTTCCTCATCATACAGTTCCTCCTTCTGCTCCCCTTTGGTTCCGTCAAGAGCTTTTCTGCATTATTCCTTATAATGAGCGCAGCTTTTCTTTTTCTAATACTTGAAAATTCTTTTACCTTCCTCTACAGTGAACCTATTTATCCTAGTCTCCGTAATTTTCCAGGCACTCTCACCGCTTCCTTTTGCGAACTTCCTTGACCCTATTATGGTTCTCCCGCCACAGTTCATTTATTCCATTCTCTCTTTTACCTCGTTTATGTTCTTCCTTCTCACTTCCGCTCTTTTCATCTCCATTATGATTCATGACCTCCCCTTTCCTTTTCTATATGCTTTTCCTGTTTTTGTCATCGAAGCCTTCCCTATACCTTTCCGCATGCCGTAGGCCTTCCCAACTTTCTTCTATACTCCTCGACCTCTTACGCCACTTAGAAGCCTATAAAGGCTTGCTTGATATTCAAAAGCTTTATTTCATTATTGAGGCTCTATATTCTATTTATGTGACCTTAACGTAAGCGTGCAGTTTTCTTTAAAGTTTAAACCGTTTTTATTAGAAACTAAAATATGGTCTGAAACTGCATTTACTTCTTAAGAAGTGTGTGTATTTTATTAAGTCGTTCCTCTGTCTCTCGCCCTTTATTTTGATCTACTGGAATTCCTCGGTACTTTACAAGTAAATATAGAACTGATGCGTCCTTTGAACTAGATATGATATGATTTCATGATCAATAAACACGGTCTCTTACATAGTTTGATCAATTTTTCACTATTTTTCCCATAAACCTAGCTCTTATCTCAATCCTGTATCTTCTTCATTCGCAGGGCATTTAATTTCTAATCTATATGAAGTATATTATTGATGTAAAACTATCTAAAAACTTTCAATTAAACAATATATCAGCTATGTGCATAATGATTTTCCTGATTGAATAATGGCATGCATACTTATATAGCTAACAATTTTCCTGGGCCTCATCTCATTTTAACTAAAAATCTGTCACTAATTTCATCTGTACTCACCAACCTCCTTCCTTTTTCTTCTTTAACACAAATGCCACTCTACAATGAATCTCCTTCTCATCGATATATTACTCTATTGGTACCGCTCTAATTGCCCAATAAGTACCACTTATTAATATCGGACCAACCTCACCCCTAATATAATCTAATTTTCCTCTACCTAAAATTCCAGCTCTTGTTCTCCAACTCCTGCAATAATTATCGCCCCCTATCTCATGTCTCAATTTTGTGATTTTTGTTCCTTTCCTAGCCAAATAATTCGTTCAACGGTGTTGTGTTACTTCGTTGCCGGAGACCTTTTCCATTAAGTTACTCAACGTGAGCTACCGCGTCGTAACACATACTTTATCTATTACTGTTCAATCCATCATTGTATAATACGGAAAATAACTGAGACGGTTTCCCACAGGTTTTTTCAGTAATATTTAATCCGGAATATCAAGTAAATAGCCACCCCGAAAGTAATTACATGTTTTTACATCTTTACGGAGGAGAAAAGGACGCCGAATATGCCACAGAATAGTTCTTGAGGTAGTTGATCCTACCAAAAGAAATCATTAGTGTCCCCCCTAGAAGTCTTTGGACTTCTAGAGTTCGTTTGAGCAAGCATACCCGCCGCTTTACCGTGTGAGGAGGGATTCTTAAACAAAACGTAAAAAAAAGACTGCAATGAGTGATGATACCAAATAAATGTATATTGCATTCATATTGCTATAAAGTAAAATTCTCATTGCCTCTTTTCTTTCTTCTTAATTAATATCATTCTAAAGAAAAATAATTTTTAATGTGTTTTTACTTTAATAGATAACATTTATAAAACCTAATGTATCTTAATTGTGTTTCTCCTCGTAAAAACAGTGTTGAAAATCGCCAAGCTTCAAAGCACGAAATGGCTATAAATGGAACTCACTAATCACATAACGCTATTTAATCACACACCTATCACGAAGTTTGATATTAAATTGATTTTCTCCTACATTGGAAGGTAAGGATTTGTTTTTCAAGGGAAGGATTTTTAGTGCCAGGTTTTACACATTTTACTAGTGCGCAAAGGGTTGCTAAATGAATAACCTAGTAATTCTTATTGCCCAATGGCAATTGGCAATCAATGAAACTTAGGCGAACCAGATATGACATATGAAGAATTAATGAAGAGCAAGACGGTTGTGTGTTAAAATGCTGGTGCTTCAGGCATAATGAAATGTCTGAGAACCCACCTGGTCATATAATTTACGAGTGTATTACAGTTATCCTAGTAACTAATTTACCCGCTAAAACTCTTTGATGCGCCACAGTGTCTACCATCGTCACAACTAACCCAGGGGGAAGGTTCCTGTCAACATTTCACTAAGTGGCGATGCAAATATTGTTTTAGGTTATGCTAAAATGATCATGGGAATCTCTACGCATATACAATTTCTAGCATAAACTACGTAAATTCATGCATACTGAATTTCACCGAAAGTTTCACTGAAGCCGAAAGGGTAACATTAAGAATATTTTCTCGCAAATTTTGGGAATTCAGAATCCCCATCTCTACCAACCGAGTTTATAGACATAACAAAATCATGTGTGCCATCAAAAATTTACATAAAGCCTCAAAACGTCCGCTACTTAATCAGCGAACTAATTTCATCTTGCTAAATGTCACTTTCTAATGCTCTTTATCCACTCTCTCTTTCTCCCACTCCCTCTCTCAAAGTTTTCCCACTACATAAGCCTTGCATCCACCTCCGAGAACACCTTCCTGTTTATCTTTGAAACGCAAGCGGGTCTGTGACTAATCCAGACACCGCCATCCACACTCTCCTCCCTCAAACTATGCCCAAGCTCTCTCGCCCTCATCTCCACTCTCTACTTCCAGTTGTGACACCTTCACTTGCTTCCTTCCTCACGAGTGACCAGAATATGTTGGAGGAGCAGAAGGTTCCTTGGCTGCTCACCGACACCTTGTTAGCTTGCAGAAACTGCATTAAAAATTAAACAAACTTGTAGAATCATCCGCAACATTAACTGCATAAGCCATCTTGGACACATCTAGGCATAAACTGACATAATGAAGACGGCTGGAAATTGTTGGCGAAATAATGACCACCGAGTTTAAAACATTCCTACTTGCCCAACATAAGGGCAAGTAAAAATCTATTCAAAGCATTGAATTTTATAAAGTAAATCAAATTCAATTAAAAAAATATATTTGTGTTACCATTAAACTATTTAGATAGACGTTAAGCAACAAACAAAAATATTCCTAATATTAAATTTTTCTGATTATTTTTAACAACACCTAATTGATCAGCATTGCACACACCACACCAAATATGGTGCATTAGAAACGGCGCCTTCAAAGTTATCAAGATTTTTTCATTAGTAGCCATTGGGTAAAAGATAAAGCGACTTCCGAAATTTTAAAAAATGTTTATTGTGATTTAACAATGCATTTTCTCAAAATGTATTTCACATGTAATAGTAATCATGTCTCTAAGTAATTACAAACATCGTGATTCTTTGCGGCAGTTCACGGCCAAAGGATTAATTTTCACGTAGATTTTTCCCACAAAAGAAAAGACCACTCATAAGTACTTTCAAAAAATTTTGGTCTTTTCTCCAGTGTAGGCACAAGACCTCAGGGATTGGTAAGGGAGAAGAATGTTGGAAAGAGGCCTCGGACTTCCAAAAAGGTGAAAGAGTTGCAGGAAGCATTTAGAAAGCACGAAATCGAGTTTCCATTGTTACGCAATGCGTACATTTATATGATCCTTAGTCTCCAAGCCTTTCCCTTATTTTTCGAGTAGCCACTCATCCGATCGTCCTTCCCTTCAGCCACCCCTCTCTCCCTCCACTCCGCT
>WURS02008954.1:0-12449 GCA_011762765.2 Rhinocypha anisoptera | reverse complement strand
TTCTATCTCCACCTGGCCCCCATCTTCTTCTTTCAGCCGCTGCTGCTGTCACTACCTGGGACCCGTCGTCTTCTTCTCCTCTGGCTTCTTCTTCAGTCTTCGTTTGGCCCCATCTTCTTCTTTTGGCTTCTTCTTCCTTTTTCTCTTGGCCCCCATCTTCTTCTTTAGCGCCTGCTTCTGTCTTCCGTCATACCCCAGCTGCTGCTGCGCCCCCTCCCTTTTTTGTCCTGGCCCTTCGTTTCTATGTCTCCCTATTCCTGAGTGCATCACGTAAGATTTTCCTGGCATATTTGTACAAGGGTTGAGACTAGATTTTTCTGAATAAGTATCTGTATTAGTTTTTCTATTTATCCGTCCATGTTCCTATTTCCTCAGTTATTTCTTGCCTAACGGCGTTGCACGGTATGAAGAGGCTGGTAGGTGACCCAGGATCGCTTGGAGGATTTCAATAGACAAAACAATCTTGAGAATATAAACGTAGAAATGTGACTGAACACCGGCCGACCAGTTTTGTCTCCTTTATTTGATAGCCAATAGGGAAGAACCGAAGTAGGGAGTACACCGAAGACTTATCTAAAGAGAATATTATCACCAAAGTGTACTTACAATAAGAGGGATTGGGACAAATATCGAGGTGTGGCAGTTGGTGAAAACTATATTGGAAAGAATTTTGCGGGGGAAGAAACCTCAAAATAATTCAAGGATGGCATGTGAGACTGAATAATGGAAAATTTAATACGTTAGGAATCGCGAGGGTGAAAATTGGCAGGTGATAGGGTTGCTTGGAGAACTCCCTAAAATCAATCCTTGGACTGAAAATTCATGAAGCTATAGCAAAAGCATGTATTTTTTCCAGTAAGAATTAGATTGACAGGCGGAATTTCCCGGGACTAGATTAAAATCCTCAATCCACTCCCCGTTTTAATCCCAGTGCGTACTGACGATCGCGTTTGTCACCTAAATATCTCTTAAATTATTTGTATTCGGTGACATAGGAAAGTTAATACTTTGTCCGTACTAATTTATAGAGCCTCTGAAACACTAGAGCTCTTAAAGTGACTTATGCACAACGACGTCGTGAGAAAACTGTTTTTTATGCATGCAAAAAAAACCGTAGTTGTTGCTGTAATGAAACGTTACCTCCCAATGTTTTTTTGGTTTCCATCGAAAAAAACAGCGTAATTAAGGATAGGGAGCTTCATTATCAAACCAATTATTTCCATTATTAGTGGTGTGTTAATGTACGAGGCGAAGCTTTTTTTTAATGGTGTTTAAAAAGTGTTGGAGGAAGAGTTATGAGATTTAGAAGATATATGCTTGATGCGAGCAGTCCCTCTCGGATTCAATGGTGAATTTAATGACAGCCAAGAGCGGATCCATACTTGTATGAAATTGATTTTTTCCGGAAAATATTTTATATAAAGGTAACCTTAAAAATAAATTTTTATCCCTCGTGAAATTTTCTGCACCTTGGCTGATATACTGGCCACAACCGCACGCGTTCTGAATGAAGTATAACGTATAGTGTATCTAAGTAGTATAAAGTATATATAATAAAGGTACGATATTTTCAGCAAACGAACATAGTTTGGAATCAGGAAAAAGCAGTGCAATATTTCAATAACACTTCCCTTATCACATCATCTACACATCGACTTCAGTTAAAGAATTTCTTTAACTGAAGTTTTGTGTTTTCTTCAACCTATAGCTTTTTAAAAAGTGATGTATTATAAAATATGAACCGTATTTATCGGACTATAAGACTCACCGGTGGATAAGACGTACTGTGATTTATCAGATAGAATTTACGAAAAATACGCGTATAAGACGCATTGTGATTTATGATCTATCGATTGATATCAACACTCTATTGCTTCCTACTGGCTCAAATCAGTGTTATTATCAACATTTGTAATAAAGGCAACTATTTTCTGTGCCTTATGCGGGAAAAAATATTTAATAGTATCTTTCTCGGCGAATCAGCTTGGGTCTTAAAGAACGAAGGTCCCCATAAGACGCAGACTGATTTTAGAGAACATTTGCAGCAAAAAAAAGTGCTTCTTATGGGCCGGGAAATACGGCATTTCAAAAACAGTACTCATCATATTAGATAATATGTGATCTAGAAGAATAAGGCACAGGAATTCGGTTATTTGGTGACTTAATGACCATCAGGCTCTAAAAGGTTTCACTCTAGCGTGGTTTGGACATAGCCTTTTATCATCGTAGTTGACGTAAGTGACGCAAAAAGCGGTTTGACTCAACATGTTACTTGTCTATAGTAGAGACACCAGTGATGGATAATGATGGAAAACTGAAACAGCCGACATGAAGTAAACCAATGCTGTCTCGTTACCCATTAACGCTTGCTTAATATTACCATCCTCAACATCACTCACACAGAACGTCTTGCAGATTTGCTATTGATTTGATGTTGCTCTTCTCTAAATTTCTTGATCTTCATACCGATTTTATCGACATGACATTTTCCTAAATATTGCATCATTTAAATGATGTTTAAGGTTTCTTTAAGGTGTTTCTTCTTGGTGTTTAAGATCTTTAAGGTCTTTTTGTCTCTTTCTTCTCCATTGTCTTCGGATTATTGTGGAGGTTAGTTCATTGTATCTCAACGGCGAGATCCCCAGATTTCGAATCTTGTGGGTAAGGAGGAATTTTCATCTGTATTCTCTTTTTCATCATCAGCGTTTTAAGTTAGGTAGGGACGAGAGATTAAAGTGAGGATGATTCTCTCCAACCTTCTTCTGCTTCCAAGAATACCATCCACCAAATTGACCTCATATCTCCGGTGGAAAAGTCGAAAATCACATCAGTCGTGGGTCTCGTAATGTGGTGACTATTATCCTTTCTTACCAAAAGAAACCATACTGTAAAGGAAACCTAACTACATTAAAAATATTCGGCAGTAATACTTAACAGCACCAAACGCGACGAACTTGACATTTGAGTTACGGTTAAAATGAATGCGTTGAGGAGATTTTGAAACCCGTTGTACCGAAGGTCGCGATTCAGAACTGAAGACCCATTGGTTGCGCAAAGAAACAAGCATTGCGACAATTCACAGCGACAAATAAAAGGAATGTGCAACTCCAGGCTGTTGGATTATACTCATGAAATATGGAGGAAACGTGATGGGACCGATGTTGAAACTACTCACTTGATATGCTTTTTTTTGTCTCTTTACGTGCAGTCTCTATGGCATTAAGAACTCATGAGATGTTTTTGGTGTTTGTGAATATAAATGATAAAATATATTGTTTTAAAATTTTATTTATTGGTGATAATAGGATTTGTTAAATATGATGGATCAATCATTTTTCCTTTAATTATCTTTTACGGCAATTGTTATAAATATAAATTAATAAATCATTAGAGGTTGAATTTGGTGATAATTGAATTATATATATATAAATTCCGTTATCTCCTTAGATTGTACAATAGAAATGGAAATTCAAGTTATCTACAATATGAACCCTGAGACGGTTCTTATTTTGATCAACCTATTGAATACAGTGAAGGTAATGAGGCATGTGATTAGCACTTTAATTAGAAGCATGGAAAATAAAATTTATTTGTGTGTATCAACTACTCGACTGATACCACTGGCCTTGACTGACTTTGAGTTATATTTGGATCCTCTATGGAAAAATAAATAAAACAGTGACGTTATCAATGTCGTTCAGTCATCACTTTAACTCTACATCACCTCTTTAAATTAACCAGGTTTCCTTTGATTATTATTCTGTATTATCGAATTGATAATCCTTTATAATAATCAAAGCATACTCTTGCAGTACTTGGTCATTTCTACAAAAAATATAGTTGGTTCTTTCTTTCAGATGACAATAGTTGTCCATCATTATCTGGAGATAGCAATTTTCCCTGAAAATACTGAAACTTACCATTTTTTTCTACAGTCCATTCATGTAATTTACAGAGTAAACGATGGGTGTACATTGTGCCACAAGTTCTGTATTCAGGTCTCTAATGATGTCAAAGGATTATAGCTACCAAATTTAATTCGCGTAGGTCCTACTAAAGAGCTAAAATAGCGACAGTGATTATACGTATTTTGGGGTGGATTTTCATTTGAGGAACCTCTTGGTTCTTTCGAGGCGATCGAGGTTTCATTAAGAGTGTATATAAAGAAAGAGGTATGTTACATTAAGATTTTATATACATTTTATAAAGAGTGTACATTTTATATGTTGTATACATATTAAGATATTATATACATTAACAGGTTTTAAGAAACTAAAGGTATTATTCATTAAAGTTTTTAATATTGTAGGTTAAATAAAAAATAAGGGCCAGACTAAAACTTACATCCTCCCGACTGAATAGTAAATAGCAAGTTTCGAAAAATATTCTTCTCTGTGTGAAGGAAAATGCCACTTTTCATTTCACTTTTCATCCAAGCCAATGGTGATCGCCAGTGCAATCATCGCCTGATGCCATCAAGATCGCCTGATGAACCTTATTACGCAAAAACATCGTTGAATTCATCCTGTGAGAAAATAAATTGTTACACTCGTTTAACTATCAAGAAATCAATGCAGTGTGAACAAAGTCAAATGAACTATAAACCTTCGGCAACATCATTTCTTTTATAAAGGGATTTAATCTTTTGCCTGAACTTCACCTCCTTTTATTTCCCTGTGTCAATTGAGAAATTTTATGAGTCTTTGACTTTCGTTTGTGGAATGAATAGTCATTCCACCAATGAAAATTGAAAAAGCAAGCATTTTTTCCTGCATACGTACTTGCTATCGTGGTCTTAGGATTAGGTACTCTCAATATTCTCCCTTGTGCGCGTTCTTTCACCGCCACTCGTGGAGGTGAGTTGGTCTGACTGACTTGGGAGGAGTTTTCTGTTTGATCCGTCGATCAAGTGAGTAGTAATCTCTTCCTTTTCTGCCCGCGAAAATGTCTGAAACCATTGAATTGGGTATCATTGTAAGAAAATTCATTCGAAGTTCATAAGATAGACCAAAGTTTTTAACGCTGAAATTTCACTATATTTTTTAATCATTCATAAGGTATTTAGAGTAGATTATATATAAAATATCGCCATAGGTGCATAGGGAAAGCAGTGTTGAAGCAGCTAAACTCTTTCTGGTGAATTTACACTAAAGTTTGAATCGTGGCCAGTGGTATCAGTCGAGTGGTTGATACACTACAACCATTCCACTTTCAAATAAAGAAAAACAGATTTCAGACCAGATTTGACGTGTGAAGACAGTGTCTAGAGTGCTTTGTGGAGTGCAAATTTCGCACATCAAATTGGGGGCATTTTTGATGTGTCCGGAGTTATCACTGGGTCTCTGGCCTATAAAGTTGAGCGCTCTTGAGCTACTGGGCTACAAGCGCCTCTTCCTTTCTCATTCATTCATGGGTGCTTTACCAGTCCGAGTTAGGTTTCTGATGTACTGCATTATTTACTACTATGGAATATTGCGAAGACGTACACATTCTGAAGAACCTACTTAAGTTGATTGTAAAATTAATTATGTTCCCCTTCAAGTTTCACCGACTAGTTTCCTACCTTCATCCCGTCTACGGTAACAGGCTTATTTCCACGTTTCTTTGGTAACAACCTTTTCCTTCCACTGACACGTTTTACCAACACCTATTTTTTCTACCTGTTTACAGTCTCTTCAACATCCCATCATTTTACAGTAGATACTCGTCTTCTTCAAATTTTACCCAAAAATTTTCTATCCTCACCCAATGCTTCATGTTAAATTTTATTGTAAAGTGTTACAATGCATCTACGTTCACTGGAATGCTCGGTTGGGGAGACTTAAAACAAGAGAAAGCAAGACTTTTGGTATAGTACAAGCAGTAAGTTGAATTTTCTTGACTCAAGTTCCGAATATTGACTCATTACAGAAGTGAATGACGTAGGTAAATGAGTCGACCTTGATAATGTCCGAAGAATTGCTACGTGGGTCGGGAAATATAGTTTATTTGTGTCCGGAAATAAACCATGACAACTATTTTCCTTTCAAAAAGTTACACAAAGAAGTGAACTTACGCATCTCAGAAAGTTAAATACAAAGAAAATACAGTATGTAGCTTTATTTCCAAGTGTGAATTTAAATTTAAAATCAGGTTTTCAAAAATGGCTTTCCAGTGAATCATAGGACAGGAATGATAATCATAAGTTATTCATGAACTACTCACTTCATGTTTTAGATCATCGAAGAATACAATGGCACAAAAGAAAATTTTATTCCTCATAGCCGACAGTTTGAATTCATATTGTCGCGATAAACATCTTTAAATGATCCCTTCCGTATTTTGACGGCAAATACCTCTATTGCAATGTGTACGTCAACACACATCTATTTAAGAGGCATATAAATTCCTTCCAAGAGCGTTACAATGCCTTGAAATGGTTATAAACTGAAGTCTTACTCCGAAAACTTTCACTACCACCTGCGGATCGTCTCTTCATCATCGGATAATTTTTATGGTTTGTTTCCTTTACCTCACCAACTTTCCAGTCTTCAAAAATTGATTGTGAGATATGTACGAAGAATGGAACAGGAGAGAAATTTTTCCAGCATATGAGAAGTTGAGGAGAATTATTACTTATCTGCATTTATTAATATATGCATTGCGCACTTTTACTTTCAGGTGAAAAAAATGTCCTTGACGTAGAATTTTAATACGCGAGTTATCGAGCGTAATCTCATATTTGACACACATTTGCAATATTGAAATCTTCAATGAAAACAATAATAATGTAATTTGCTTACTTTTAGTTTTAAAGCCACCTTACAAGGAAGTTTTCGAAATCCCTGAAAAATTTTCCACAATCGCGTGAATCTTCAGTAAATATATATATATATATATGAATAATGGAAGCGCCATACCATATTCATTCCCTTTTCAGATACTGACAGTTCTTTCCTTATTTATTGTGCCAAAAATGCCTTTCTAATTTTCTTCTCTTTATCTCACTTGCTTTGATTTCTTCATCTCCAGCATCCTTCAAAATTCCCCAACCTCTTTCATTCTCTCCATCTACTTATTATCTTTTCCTCAATATTTCCCCGCGTACATTATGTCAAACACTTTCGATAATCTCCCTCTATATACGGTTAACTTCCTGTTTAGCCTGATCGAAAATACCTTCGATTATTTACTATTAACACAGATAGCACTCTATAGTCTCTTTCGGAACAAAACTACAGTCGAGAAATCACTGAATTTTGCGAATATCGCTTTTATTATCTTCTATGGATGCTTAGACATTACTTAGACATGGCTTTCAGCATTACTTAGACGTGGCAAGGTAGCATTTTTAATTGTGAAAAATTTGGTGGGCATTGTGAGAATTTCTCATGGATTGGCCGGGGCAAACGACCAGCGTATTTTTTCTATGGCTATTTGAAACATTAGTATAGCCAAAGTATAGGATATAACTGCTACATATTACGGGAAAATTCTTAAGAAATGACTGGCTGATTTCTTTAGAAGCACGGCGAACGGCTCATTAAAGTGTTGCGTAGAATGAGATATAATGTCAAATCATAGCGGCAGGAACTTGTGAGTGAATAGTGGTTTCGGACCAAATTTTTATAAACTTTAAATCCATTAATACAAACAATTTTCTTTCAGTAAGGCAAGTTGATTATAACCAGACAGTGCTCTTTCCCTCTCAATCGAGTAATTGTATCGAAATAACTGCTCACTCTTAACGTTTGATCGGGTGCTATAGTTCGCTGGGGAAGTTCGAACGCGGCTCTTTATCTCCCGAAAGGCACTACGGCAAATAATTGACTAAGAAGTTTGGGTACTGGCTTTGAGATAATACTAGCTCATTAGCTCCATTTCAGTTGCTCTAAATATCCTTCTTGCTATTATTTTTTCATCTCAATGCTTTTCCTTTACACCGATGTGAAAATGAATGTTGAAAATAACTCGTCTTCCCCCCAATATTCTCATTTCTGCGACGGTCTAGTCCAGGCCCACCTCTTCCTCCTTTGTTGCGGAATGCTGATACGTGCTTTAAAAAAAGTTAACCTTCCTTTCTTGCGGTGAAATTTTCTTCCGACTTCCATTGTTATTTTTTTTACTTTCTCGTGGCCCAGAGAAAGTATTGCATCCACATTGAAAAAATATAAATCATGACTGTTAAAAATCGAACGTTTAATGGGTCCTTGCCTGTGGTTTCTTTGCGGCAATCGCTTTGAAAAAGTTAGGACGAGAATTTGGTGGGGCGCAATGTCTTTGCTTCTACGCATGTCCGTGGGCTGGGAGTGAGGGAGGACCAAGGGAAGTTGGAACTTTTCATTTGCATTGCATTACGCAAGAGCAAGATTCCTTCGTCAGGGCTCAGTAACCAAACTAATGGCAAATGGAGAAAGCAATTAAGTCGGCGTGAGTGGTGAGTTAATTGCTGTGGCCTGTTGAAATTAATCTCGTACCAAAGTCTTCCAAGTTGATTCGATCTCTGGTATCGCCAACAATTTTTATAGTCATTTTTATTTGATGTACGGACATCATATGACGACATAAAAAATAAAAAAAAACAGTAGGGTCGGTTTGATATGTTAGGATAGAGGTCACCTGGGACTAACCCCAACGGCCCGCCGTTGGGATTAGTCCCAGGAGTAGCCGCGGCGCGCTGTACCAACTCGCGTCCATGCTCATAAGGCTGTAAACATATATTTTGACAGCCTTATGAGCTTATTAGTTAAATTATTTAACTGTACAGCTAGACGTTTGCTATAAATTTATAGGTACATAACTAAATGCCACCGACTTTACACTTAACAGCTCTGAAGCTATAATCTGCTGATTCAGCCAGAGTAAAACAGAAGACCGTTTTAGCAACAGAACTCACTTTTCATACATTGGAGTACAGGTGTAATTAGCATTGAGCTGTCTTAGCGTTCGTTTATTGTGGAAGAAAATTTCACTGAAAGTCCAGTCATTATACGAACCCTCTCTGAAAATCCTATCAAGTGTACTATGTCTTCCACTGGATATTTGTCCTTGTATTAAGAACTCTGAAAACCGTTTTGTCCAACGTATCGCTTGATTTTCTAGAACGGTTTGCCTCTCCAAGTGAAGAAAATAGTAAAATATTAAAAGTTATATCTTAGTAGTTTTTTATCATATTGATTTTAAAAACATTCATAATAATTCCCTTAATCCACACCATTGTTCCCGTTAAATGTCACAGGAGTTATAAACGAATGTCGAAAGCTTTAATTTATATTATATATTGTTATTTTATCAATTTTTTACGCCGCCTGATGTATTTGTGAAAATAGGTCTGTTCGTGGAGGTGTTGCATATCATTTGGGATTCTTTGAGCTGATTAAGGATGGTTCCTTGGGGCTTTTTGATTGTAGTAAGCCTCCTCCGCTTTCTACTCATATTCTTAACTCCCTGATTGCATTTTAGGATCGTCTCTTTATAGAGCGGAAGATACTTGAAGAAATAATAGTAACTACATATGCAACATACCCTGAATGGTATTCTAGGTGCTACAAAATGATCCTGTGGTGTTACAGTTCCTAATGTTGTGACAGTAGGGAGCCAGGGCATTGATATGAGTATTCATGCGATAACCCTTAAATTCGCCCGTTACCTTATGTACTTATTCCCTATTCGTTCTTAAAGAAGAAAAACCTAGTGCCCTTAGAAAAGCGATCTACGAGACTTCTATCTATATTTCTGTCAGCAGGTGACCATCAACAAGGATAAGTATTTTAAAAGCCTTGACTAAGGATAGCACAGTGATGCAGTTCAGTTCAGAGTCGAGGGACTTTGAACAGTGCTCAAACGGCGAACCCACTTGATTTTGAACATTGCTCGATCACTATGCTATCCTCTTTCAAGACTTTTAAAATACTTATCCCTATTGATAATCACTCGCTGACCAAAATTTCGACATAGGAGTGTCATGGATGACCTTTATATTGGTTGTAGTTTTTCCCCGCAATTTTTCTCAGAATAGCCAATAGCTCACGCCTATTCATCGGTTTGTCCTGTTTCATGCCCCCAGTTTTTCTTTCGCATTAAATTTCTCGCATAAAACGTGTGTCAACGTAAAACTGTAAGCCGTTTATGTCAGTATTTAAGACAATCTTAATATTAGTTGTCAAATAGAGGTTAATGGCCACTCCCATCTTCATCCATTCTACCTAATATTTATGAAAAAACGCTGCGGGGTCAAGGAAAGAGGCGGAGCCCACAGGCTATGAATTTGTCGACGAATGGCGAAGTGTTTCTATTGGGGCGTGATTGACTCTTTGAGTAGTTTTGCATGCACAATAGTTGCAAAAATGTCACACATATACAGTAGTATACTACAATTTTCAAATGTAGTAAAAGGTCAAGGAATAACACGGCAATTCCACATAAATCACTTTACTGTAAGCGTTACCAGGATTCACTGTGATACAACATCTGAATGTGCTTACACGTGAAAATCCCGTATTACAGCGAAATATGGTCACGTTTGCAATAAAGTCGTTAGTATGATATTTCAGTGTTTTTTCTTTAACCTTTCATGATTAGAAGAATCCACCAAGTCAAGCTTGCAACAATTTCTTATGCAAAAGTAACACAACAGGCAAATCATCAAATTGAAATAATCTGATAATTTCAGCGCAATAAGATACGAGCATGAAGCACGCGGAAAAAAAAACAACAAGCAAGGCCGCAGTCGTAAGCGACATATCCACTGCAGGGTCACGGCTGCGAATACCTCAGTGACGGCCTCAATGCGACGCGGGATAACGTCATAGTCTGCCAATCCGAAGGCCGCGGGTTCGAAGCCCGGTTGGGCGAACATTTCGTTCTCCACTCCATCCATTCTGGATGTGTGTGTGTGTTTCGTCCTTGTTACAGAAAAATTGTCACACTGTCCACCGTAATTAACCTTGTGCGGTGTGTGGGCAATTGAAAAAGAAAATAAAATAACAAATCAAAGAGGTGGACGAATACCGACCGAAAGAAAAGCTAATTTATCATTACGATTGGTGCGTGCGATTTTTTGTCGAGCGTTAGGGGGTCACAATGATGTCAATTATAGCACCTCATATCAACTAACGGGATGGAGAAGGTGAGGTGAGGTGGGCGGAGAGGAAAACTAATGAAGAAGCGCTAAGGATGGTAAAGGGGAGGAGGGACGATCGCTGCGTGAATTCCAAAGGGTACTCGGAGGAAAAGGGTTGTTGAGGATTGTGATAGAGAGTAGAATGTTGAGTAAGCGAGGTAGGGGTAGGAAGAGGAGAGGGGTTTTGGATAGAATGATGGGTGGCGGGTAGTGTGCGGATTGGAAGAGGGATTACTACCGTGTCCAAAAAATATGGTGAATTACTTATTTAAAATTCGTGGGTATTATGAAAGCATATTAGAGTATATTATTAGTGTAGTAAAGCATATTATATATGAAAGTATATGCTTGCGTGATGCTATTCGCCGAAAAGACCGGAATTGTGGACAAACAACTCTTGGTTTTCGCATCATGATAATGCAACGGCTCACACAGCACTGATAATTTGAGACCATGTCGCCAAAGACGCAACTCATATCGTTCCGCAACCACCGCGTTCGCCTGATTTAGCAGCGAGTGACCTCTGGCTATTCCCTAAACTCAAAAGACCACTCCGTGGACACCGTTTCAACTCCATCGAGGAAATAAAAGCAGAATCGACGAAAGCATGGAAGACCATACCGGAAAAGGTCTTTTCGGACTGTTTCGACAACTGGCAAAAACGTTTGCATAAGTGCATTGTATCGGGTGGGGATTAATTTGAAGGCGACAATAATGATTTGGGAGAATAAATATATATATTTTTTAAACAAATTCACCTTATTTTTTGGACACAGTAGTAAGTTAAGGTTTAGAGGGGGGGGACAAATCTAACCCGAGGTTCATCAAAAGCCTTAAATCAATATTCATTACCCTTAGATCAATATCACTTAACGGGAGGCGTGATACGAAGTCATCACAGTCTCAGTCCTCCGCCAACATTCGACCGTGATCGATTCGATTAATTTTTTTCTTTCTATCATCGTCACTCGCCCCCATCGCGGCTGAAGTATCTTGGCCACCCTATCCGGATAAGACGTCCTTCGATTGAGCGTGGCTCCTTGCAGCGAGAACTTCCCTTTATCCTTCCACCGCATTTCAAACTCGGCGTTGAAGCGATCGCAATGAAACCTCAAGGCCGCGCGGTCAGTGTAAGGAGAGGACATTCGCCTCTCCAGTCTTTGCATCGGCTCCCATTCCCTCCCTTTCTGGCTCCCGTTCTTATTTTTTTTTGGATTTCTTTTTCTCCCGTGGGGCGCCAATCTCTCACGTCGCGGTGCGGAGAAAGTGACGAAAAAGTCGTACAATCCACTCCTTGTTCTCTTCTCTTCCCTATTTTACATAGTGCACTCCGCACGTTGACTTGTAT
>WURS02008943.1:0-12449 GCA_011762765.2 Rhinocypha anisoptera | reverse complement strand
AGCCAACAAAATCTCAAGACAGTCTCGCTGTAGTCAACTTGCATCTTGTCGAGTAACTGGAACAAAGTCCAGAACAACCAAAACCAGAGAAGAAGTAAGCAAAGCGAGTTAGGTTGATGATGGATTTGTCTTGATCGTGGGCGCAGTTGAACTTCAACTTAAATAGGTTAATAATATACATTATTTGAGTTTATTGTAAAGATAAAAATTTATTCTAATTGTTAGAAATGTTTTAAGACGTTAATACGTTTAGCATTTCAATCACAAAGTTATTTCTGCCTCAACAACAATACGGTATACTGTTGCCAGTTTTGAGTTAACAGCGGATTGATCGAAATAGTCACCACTTTGGTAGTGCAAATTTTCGAACAATCACGTGAACACTTTACACTGCAACAGAAGGGGCTAATACGTTAACTCAACACTGACTGTGTCGCGTCCCAAGCGATTCCCACTTGTGTGCAGCAACATTTTGAAGCCACGAGTGAGGTTATCCTACGAGGTATGACATATATGTCATCTGTGACCGGTCTAGGTGAAGTGACGAGTGTGTAGTGGCCATGGACGCGCGTGTGACTCAGCACATTGTCACCCCACGCTGGTCAGTGTGCCACCTCATGTCGCCACTCACACGCCACCCTTTTTCATTCTTGTCAGTTTTTCTTTTTTTTCCTTTCGTTTCACAATGGAAAGTCCGAAGTTTCCGTGCGAGGATCCAGCGTGTAAACGCTTGGGAAAACGATGAGGGGCCTACGTCAACACCGGTCCCTGGCCCATTCCAACAAACCTCTGAAGTGCGGCTCTTGTGAGGAAGAGTTTGGCACTTCAGAGGAGTTGCAGAAGCATGTTCACAAACTCACTTTCGCCTGTGTGATGTGCACACCTCAGTTGAAGTTTGTCAAACTGACAACTTATGTGAAACATATTTCAAGCAAACATCCCTACCTCCGAAGAAGTTGAGCAAGTTCTGCCGGAGCTGACGGGAATCACCGACTTCTCTGAAGTCAATACCCGTCGCTTGCTAGCTCCCGAGGCAGAACTAAGCGATATTCCCACCCAAGTTCAAGAGGATTCCTACCCGTTAAGGGGAACGAAGGGTGAATTTAGAACTATACTATCGCGATGAATCGGTGAAATACTCAAAAATCACTACTTTGTTTGTGAATCTCTCCCTAACAGAAGGAGAGTCCCAGATGGAGCCTCTGAGCTATAGGGACCAAGCAAGACCGGGCCATTCGATCGATTGTTGACACATCACACCGAGCCCTAATTGTCTCCAGCTCCAGCTTGGTCACCACCACTGCCGCCGGGAAAGCACATTCCGCGGCTTTGCCTGGTCTCGACCCAACAAGCGCCTAGCGGTCGTTTGAGTTTGGCGTCTCAAGTTTGGCAGCCACTGATAAACATAGCAACGGCAGCAGCTAGCAAGTCTGCGACAGCCGTCATCCTCCCGATCTTATCGGGCAGTCAGTGACAGACCCCGACAACATTGACTCGATTGACTTATGTGCCGGTGCCACCAGAACTGCTCGGTCTCGGTCGACTGCAATTCCGGGCCGAGCACGACACCGTTGCCATAATGGATATGTCGAGTCAAAGGCAACTTACGGCATGACTTGCCTAAATTAATTGAAACTTTAACTCTAATCAACATTCTGGGCCTAATCTCAGTGGATGAGTGTCACATGGGCGTCCGCTTGCATACCCTACCAGCGATGATGCAACGCTCTCTTCTCGCCCTAGCGGTTTCATCAAAATGGAATTAGCAAGTGGCAAAGCGTGACGGAATTGCAAATCTCGATGAAAGCTACAGCTCTCGCCTCTTCTCTCCTGGAACTACCTAGCAGCACTGCAGTTCTAAATCAAGTCATGTAATGTATTGTAATGTGATACGGTATAATAAAATAGACTCAAATCAAATACATCTTGCTTAGGATCCATATAAAAAATGATGGATTTAAAGTGGGTTGTGAATCAATCGAAGCGTACTCTATATGCCACGAATTGAACATGAATGACACTAATGGCTATCGATCGATAGTGAGCAGGGCAGTGACACTGTCAATTGGCGTGTCACTGACATGCATTGTCCAGCAAATAATACCTAGTCATGACGAACAGTTGGCAGAATTGTGCTAGCAATCTATGCACCAATATTCTAACCAACATCCTTGCCATACGATTTGACCACCAAAAATTTCCTCTTACACCGCTAAATACTTCATTTACATTTCGGACTTAACATTTTACAAAAGCTCACAGGGCGAGTGAGTGCACCTTTGATTGTGTTAGAGATGTGTAAATCGTTTAAAAACTATCATTTCACTTGTCCCCAGAGAAAGCGTGAATTGTCACAAGTGGGCACCTGGAGGCGTCAAATTCTCGCCGAGGGCGGTGGTAGGTCGTGATTGGAGATTACTTGGTACCCTGGTCATGCACGAAACGGTCGTGGCTTAGCCCAAGGTAACGAGTGGCTCGGCCACCCACTAACTCGATTGGAGCTCGCAGATGAGCTACCACCAACTGCTGCTGCCGATGTAGTGCCACTGGAACCCATGTAGTAATCGGCTTGTAACAATAAGGCAATAATTCTGTTTAATTTAAATGCAAATCTTGCATTTGTCTTGAAAAGTGTAGAGCGCCTTCTGCTCGGGCTGCAGTTGCCGGCAGTGTCGATGTGACGACGAGTGGCATAGCTGTCTGCACGCGTTCAAAGTGTATCTCGCCCACACTCGCACAATCAGCTGTCTGCCCATAGCCGGAGACAGTGTGTCGGTGTGTTCCAGATATGTGTTTCTAGATCAGCTGAGGAAACGCTTCTTTAAATCAACTTCTCTTTGGTGGCGCCAGCGCCCGCCAGATGCGATTAGTCTCTATGCAAATGGACAGAACACACAAACAGATCGATGCGTGGTTGACTTTGGCGGCCGCCGCGTCAGTACTTCGTGACAAGTTGCATATGCTCGATGTCTGTGCTCCAATAGCTCGTGCTAGGTGCTGCAGTGTGTGGATGGTGCTTGAGCAACAACCGAGAGAGATGGCCAGTGTTCATCTGGAAGAGCAAACGAATCGATCGTCTCTACGCGCTTCCCACAGTGTCGATGCTAACGGCAAGCCAACTTTGCCCAGTGTTCCCGAGCGTGAAGTGCGCGGAACCAGCGTGCCAGGAGTGCTTGTAACTGTATCCATCCAATTAATTTGCATGACTATTACGTCTTGATTAGGGCTGGAATGCAGCACGAACATGTGTTTGCCATTGGGCAGCCAGTGCTCGAGTTTTGAAGCCTCCTCATCGGCTGGCTTGCAGCAGTGCTTTCGCTTTCGCAAAGACGCCAAGAGCCGCTTTCACTGTCACGGCTCGTAAAAAACTCTACTCTCTTGCCCTATTCGATCGGGCAATTAATTCCGTACCCAAACGAGTCAATGCAAATCCCCTCCCTCCTTCCTGTTCGTTATGGAGCACGGAATAATTTATAAATCAAAGATTAATCTTTTATCTCATATATGAGGAATAGTGGCTAGGTCTTGCTTAGAACTCGTCGCGAAATTAATTGAGCATCGTTTGGGGAGGGATTGATTGATGGAACTCGCGTCGCTCGGCTCGCTTGGTGCCAATGACGAGCGGTGTAAACTATCATATGGCTCTTTCAATTGGCCGACCTCTTGCTGCAAGCTCAATTGGCCTCGGTGGTGGTGGTCAGTCTGTCGCGTGTAGATTGGATTATGTCCAGGAAATAAAGGCATTGGCTACCACGGGCCACCAGTGCTCGCGCCAACAGTGACAGATGACGCTACGCAAGAGAGAACGAGCGATGCCACTCACACCACCGATCTGTCTGGCGAGGGATGCCCAACCGACCACACTGGGCGCATCTGCACCTAGATACCACTGAGAGAGCCAACGAAATTAATTTTCGAATGAGTGATCTGCCCAGCTTGCTACTAGCGCCGATCAAGTCTTGCACTGATCAATTTTCGCTCGATCGCGCTCGACTATTCTCTACACATGACATGGACAGTCTGATTGCAGCTTAGGTACCAATGCCGGTGGTTTCTATCTGATTAGGGCCATTACCGGGTCACTGGCATATGACCAACAAGCGATCCGATGCCTACCGGTGTATCACAACGGCGGTGTTGGTGATCTGACCAATTGCAGTTGTGCCATCAGTTGTTTGCAAAGTCACCCTGCTCGAAGTGGATGCGGCAGAGCGCGGCGATGACGGCAAACAGGCAGGCACTGTCCGTGATCAAACACTGATCAACGATGCGACTGACTCGCGCCACTGGACACTGCACAGTTGCTTTGCTTGCATTGCGCAGGAAATGAGCTTAATGATCTGAATTGGTACTGGCGCGGCCATCGTTCCCGTCACCAGTGGCCAATTGGTTGGTCCGCTCGCATCGCTACGAATCGATTCGATCAGTAGCCGTAGCTCGGTTGGTATGCCAGTAGCACAGGGGAGTGCTGCTGCGTGATGTGCCATCAAACAGAGGTTCGAGCCATATGGATATGATTAGGTGCAAAGTTTCTCGATGGTTGGTGCTAAAATTAGCCATAACCGCGTGCTCGAGTAGAGCCAGATACAATCTATATTAATTCAAATTGTCCTCGGTTATCCGAAACGAAGACAAGACAAATAAGGCACCAGCCAATAAGATAGAACTATTCAGGGCCACAAATCTCAATAGCGCAAAACAGCAAAACAGCCTTATCGCAATTGGAGAAATCTAACAGCAATCTCCAATTGCATTAATTGATGATGGGCAAGCCGAGTTTCTCATCTCCTACATATCTCCAGATTGAATATAAAGCTAGCTCAAGTTGCGATAATTGGTGTCCATGTGATATGTTCAGCATAACACAGTGACATTGGCATCAGCATTGCCACTCGTGCACCAAATTAGCCAAATATCGATCTTAAACAAGCACGGCAATGCTTGTCAATCAGCATCGTTAGGCAAGGAGGCTAGTACAAGACCGAGTGATGTGAGACTGTAAATATCGCTACTTAGTGATGTCACCAGACTGTGGTGAGTGAAGCGCACTGTGAGTGGCCGATAAGCGTGTGGCCAATGTGAGTGGGCAATGAGTTTCATGTAGGGCTATCCTTACAGTCGGCAGCAAAGGGCTACATTCGTCTTCATCTTGTTCGCCAACAGTGACAGTGATGCACCCCGAGTCAGCTAATCTCTTCAACCAACGCAAACAAGTCGCGTCCGAGCCAATTAAAATTTGCACGAGAGATATTTCGGAGACTAAGTGAAATTTAAAACAAAAAATGAACAGCGACCCAGTTGGTTAAGACATCGATCGCACACGAATGGGTCGATCGATTGGCTACGGTGACTGTGCACGAAGAGAAATCGCGGTCGCTCTCGTGGTGTGCACGAAGGTGGCCACTTGGTTGCCAATGCGGGTGCCAACCAAGCCACTCAAAAACACTTTGGTGCTGGTTTAGTTTGGCCTGTGGTAGGTCTGAACTGTTCGATCGGAGCCGAGCATTGTGCTGCGTCATCAGCACTGATGTCGCTTGAGTTGGCTTTGGTCTGAATCCAATTGGAGTTACACAAATGTAATTGTTCACCCAACACTTCGAGTTTCTAGATGGCACCTTGTTGACCGCACACCGAGTTTAGTTTTCGGTGGCCGTTGCCGTGCTTGCGATAGTTGTTAATTATTCAGATGTGCCATCCAGAATGAGAAAGTGCGTTAATGCACAACGGTCCATGTAATTGTGAGTCTCGTAGATCGAACAACTCTGCCAACTCGACTAATAGTCCACTCAATTGGTGATAATGATTCGCCGTGGCAGTGGCCAATCATCAGTGTTCGGATCACGAGTTGGCCAGCCGCGCCACGAACTGATACAGTTCGCACTAGAGAGGCTCGAGTCAAGTTCAATCACTGGAGTGCACCACTTTCACTCACCGTAGCGCGCAAAAAAGTGATCCAGATCATTTTGGACAATAAAGCCGTTAGAGCAAATTCCTCTCGTCCGACTCTGTGCCGATCAGTTCCCAGCGAGTCGAACAGAAGGCGTTTATAGAAAGTTTAATAACTGCAGCAGCCCATTTTCCACTTTGACGGATCACCAAGAAAGTGGCTTTCTGCACTTTCGCACACCGCGATTGACAATGGGTCTCCCTACTTGGCTATGATGCTTTCACTCGTGTAATTCGGTCTAATCTCTTCCTATCGGCGTGTTCGACAGCAGCAGTGATTCAATTTTAAACGCGTGAACTATCCGCGTTATCGCAGGGGTTGGGCTCGATTCCACGGCCAGTGTGATCAGTGGCTTGTGCCACCATGTTTTGCCATCAATCGCAATCAAGTGATCCATCTGCCGGGCATTAGATTCTAGTTTGTCTCACTGTCACCGTTCACCAATGTGGCAACTCTAATTGCGTACTTGGCGCCTAATCTGTTGAGATCAACGGGAGAGCATCGTGTCCCAACACTGCTCGAGTTCATCACCACCATCATTGAAGCGTGATCCATCCCGCCTGCGCACCAACTCAACTCGAGTTGAGCTTCGCGGTTGGCAGTCACTCGGCCATACAAACCCTAAGCCTCCGAGGATTTTGGCGGGTGGCACGAGAGAAAGAGAGGATGAAAGATAGTGAATTATTAGTTGGGTTTAATATTCTTGCAAGGTTTGTGGACGGTCATCAATAACGAGCTCGAGCGATGCAGGAGGCCAGTGGTGATGAGACTCGCCGCGGTCGAAACAATGTCTGTCTGCGCCCAGTGTGAATGGAGTTGGCCAAATTGGATTACCTTTATTTGGTCTACCGAGTGCCTTTTGAACAGCGAAAATTCAAATTAACAATTAGGCTCCGCGGAGAGAACACGATGAACACTGAGTCGCAATGAATTACTTGATAGTATATAGCTGTGGCCAGAACCATTGGTAATGGCCTGCCAGGATGGAGTGGTCCTCAGCACTCGTCATCGTGATCGAGTTGATTGCCACGATGATGGCCACCATACCGCTGATCAGAAATGGTCACCGATCGGTGTCGCGTGCTGGTCTTCCCGCCCGACAGGCCCCATTAGTGGTCTCAATCGAGTTGGTCTGCGGTTGGATCTTTGCTACTATGTGCCATCATTTGTCATTGCAAACTTAACTAAACTAGCCAAGAGAGTTGTCA
Organism: Rhinocypha anisoptera; assembly: GCA_011762765.2. Taxonomy (NCBI): domain Eukaryota; kingdom Metazoa; phylum Arthropoda; class Insecta; order Odonata; family Chlorocyphidae; genus Rhinocypha; species Rhinocypha anisoptera. Next base: position 5,294 of record WURS02008943.1, on the reverse strand, counting down.
ATTAGAATGAGGCTGTCCTCTCTCAAACTCTCCTCCGGCAGGCAATCAGATCCCATTGGTTAGTCAGTATTGCTTGCAGTCGACGGCGGGCGCCATGTCACCCATCTCCACTAGATGGGTGATTTATCGGGGTGCTCGTGTCGTGCCATTGCCAAGACATGCAACACACTGGAGTTAGGAACACCAGACTGTTTTGCTGCACTGTGGATAATGTCAGCCGAGCAACGCTACTTGGATTGGGCAATCGGCACCGGTGGCAATAGTGCAACCGGGTTACCGCACGCAGGTTGCGGCCAAGCTTGGACCAAGTTGATACAGCCTAACTTTTGCCCACTTGGACACCGTGCGACTCGGTCCAAATGGGAAGGCAGTCAATTGGCTCTGGATGACCACTGCCAATAGCACTTGCATCTGATTAGCCGGACAAACACAGTGTTTCAGTGAGGTCCGCGTAGACCCATCACAATCACCGGGAGCAAGCAAACAGGCTCCCAATTGTCTCTAGTCCAAGTTTCCCCTCAATTTGCTGCCCGATTAGACCTTTGAGTCGAGTGTGAGTCCAATTCAAAGGGAGTCTGTCTGGCGTTGAGTTGCATTGAAATACGCTACTTCCTTCATTGCTCACACACACAAACCGAGCAAGCTACCGTTGATAGGCACACATTGTCGTGAAACAAAAACCGACATAGCAACTGAATCAGTTAGAGAGTGAGTCAGTGAAGCACTGGCAGAGTCGGACTCACTGTCGGCAATCACGTTCCGGGTCCCTTCACCTCCCCCGCCTGGTTCCAAGCCAAGACAAAGTACGCCAAAGGTTCATTTTTAAATTAATAAAAATATCATAGCGTTAAAGTAATAATGAGTAGCACCGCGAGCTCGAGCAATGGCGTGAGGGACAGAGCAATCACTTGCCAACCCGCCACGGACTGTTGAAGCCGAGCGCAATGAGCCAAAATGGCCAAATAGGCACTTTTGATGATCAGACCCTATCATAAAAATAGGTATTTATTAGAAACGAACCAATATAAGATCTGAGATTATTATTTTAATAATCATTATATTATTAATAAAATTATTATATACTTAGAAAATGACAATAATATAACAAAACATAAATTATTGATTCTTGGGCGCCATCGACTGGCGATTCGAAGGGTGTGGCACTCATCTCTCCTTGTCTACGCATTACTCCCTAAGCAGCCTTGACTTGTTTCTGCGAAGTGTTGATCTTGTCACCCAGACTCAAAGCCATGCCTTGTGACTTGGCTCGAATACGAATGTGCCCGGTGACCAGGGCTTCCATCGAGGTCTTTTCAATACTCACGTTGGCGAGAGCGTCTTCGCCGAAGATGGATTTTGCATAGAGGTTCGCTGCCAAGAAGCCACAGTTGCCCGAGAGCGACTTCTGCGGCGTGAGGCACTTCATGTTGGTCGATTTGATCAGGTGATTGAGATACTCGAGCAGATCACTGATGCTAGTGTTGACTGTTACTTTGTTTTCCCACTCAAACTCAGCCCACATCTGCCTGAACTGAGCGTCACTGCAACTGGCAGGCAAGATATAGTCCATAATGTCGATGTAGATATCGTTAAGAACCACTACGTTACGATCCGAAGTCGAACCAGATATGTCGTACACTGCAAAACAACATGATTGCAAATTACTAATCAACCACATCACAGAGCTAATGAACATTTACCTATATTTCCAAAGATGACAACATTCTCGGTAGAAGTTACCTTGATCGAAGCACGAACGTTAGTGAAGTCATGCGGAGCAAGAACAATCGGCTGTGGCTTCTCCACCAGTTTAAGGTCACCAATAGTAGATAATTCCAAAGTACAGTTTTGTAACGTATCAGCTGTCTGGTTGACAATAAGCACGTCGAGCGAAATGTCGTATTGGTTCACGTTTACGTAGCACTCGGCGTAGACGGGATCACTAAATCCAGTTAGCTGGGTCACCTTGGAAAGTTTGCTTGCTGAGAGGAGATCGGAAGTACTGCTAGTACCCTTGTTAGCACTTGAAGTAGCCGTAGGTCCCGCAATTGCTTGAGTGAGACTCACATCCAACAGATTCTCCATCTGTTCGTTAGCCTTATTGACCAGCTGCGAAAAGATGAGATGGTCATCACTCTCAACCATCTTGTTCTTTGTTTTGCTAAGTGTCACGTCTTTCACTTCGCTCTCTTTCGAATTGTCCAACATACTACCAAGCGATGCTCGCATTTCCTTCAAGAAAATCTCGTTCATCAACGACTCTATCTCCAGTGAGTTAGCTTTATCCGAGTTAGCGTTAACTAACACGAGTAAAGAAAGCGAAATACGCTCATAATCGTCTTCGTTGATGGGTTGGGTAACCAACTTTGACTTGCCCAAATGTAGAATTGAGGTGAGAATCAACATCGATTCAGCCATGTATGCGTTGGTTGCACGAACATCGTTTGACATTTGCTTGAAGCGGAGGCACAGTTTGACGAGGCAGTTAGCCAAAGCAGTGCCAATAAAGAACTCATTGTTGACCAACAGATACTGTCGCAAGGGCGGGTGTGTCTGCTCACTCGAATTGGTTTTACCGTTCACGTTGAGTGCCGACTGGGCAGCGTAGGAACCATCAGCGGTGACCAGTTTGGAAGCAGCTGGAGTGGATGTCGTGCCGGATAACTTGCTTCCACTTTCGTGCACTTCCTCGCCACTTTCCTCAAGCTTGTTGAGCTCGCTCTCTACGATGGGTAGTTCACCCAGAGCGGTCTTGAACAGACTCAACACTTCTTGCAGTTGACTCTCACCTTCGTCACAAAATTCACCTAAAATCCAAATTAATCCACGGTGAACTTTGACGTTGTTAATCGATGAAAAAATCTCGAGCAGTTTGCCAATGATATAGCCTTTGGAATGCGAATTCTTCGAGATAAATTGGCGACAGAAAACAATCACCAAAATAGCCGTTGCCTCGTCGTTCTTGGTGGTGAGCAACTCAAACAAGGTTGTGAGAATGTTGCTCGAGTTTATCACTTCAGGATATTTCATGCATATGTAGTGAACAGTTTTAACAATCATCTGACAATATTTGCTGTTCTCATCTTGTGTGCCATGCGACTCATTTTGTGTTTTCAGAATTTCTTTCTTCAACAGTTGGACCAACTCCTCAACATTACGAGAATTAACCAAGTCAAGTGAGAGATCCAAGACCTTCTGCTTAACTTCCAAATCGGTGGCTACACCAAGAATGCGAAGAATGTCCATCAAAGAATCTTGCAAAACTTTCTCTGCGCCAGAAGCAGAATCTTTGAGTGATACTAAACGATCTAGGACAATTAGTTTAACATTGTTGTCGCTTTCTTTAATGCAAATATCGATGAAACAGTTAGCCGCAGCCTTCAAGGCGGTAGGAGCCTGCGAAAGAGTGATGAGTGTGGCTGCTGCCTCATAGCGCACCGAGGCAGAGGTAGAAGTGCTCAGCAGATGGTAGATTGCACGGATAAATTTGGACCGCTCAGTTGGATTCGAAATACACACTTTGTAGATTAGTTCGACGATGACCAACTGAAGGATTTCGTTGAAGCTTCCAATCTGCTCGAGACACGAGTTCAAGTAATCCAGTGCTTTCTTCTGGTCCAGATGAATCAACATGAGAAAAGCGTTTCGTTTGCAGCTAGCATCGGCCTCGCGACTTAAAAAATCAAGCACCAACTCGGGCGCATCCGGAATCAAAAAGTCAAAATTGACGTAGATTTTGAAAATTGCAAGCACTGCATTGCGACGCACGTAGGAGTGTCGATGCTCAAGACAAGTTCGAATAGTGGGCAACAAAGGCTCCAACAATTCGGGCTCTTTGAGTTTGCACAAAAACCTAAGGACAAAACATCCATGACAGTAGGGAATATGACGAAACAAACACAAACCTCAAAGTAGAGCCACGAAGATATTCGTTGGGATGTTGCAGATCTTTGCGGTAGGCGTCACACACAAGAATCATCTCATGGAGCAGTTTCCCATCTGGTCCACGTTTGGGAACAATCTCCCAGAAGATCAAAAGTAACTTCTTGATTTGATGATCATTTGATGGCAGAAGATAGCGGATGACAAACATCAACATATTAGGTGGAAACTTTTCGCCATTCAAAATCATGTAAATCAACTTCTTCAGAGCCGAAGTCTTGGCCTTTGTGTCACCCTTCTCTGTGAAACAAGTAAGAGCATGAACCGGTAAGAGTATGATCTTGCCAAAAATTGATTAAAAGCAAATGTATACAAACCGATATCATTTCGAATGGTGACTTCGTTAATGCTATCATCGCTTTCCACGTTGATCAATGTGTAGCAAATGGACTCGCTGGTGGTCATTGTGATGAAGTGACACTTCGGGACGGGTAGTAATCGGTAAACGCCGGACAAGGCAAAACACCAGGCAGGGATGAACACAACAAGCCACAACGAGACACGTCATGTAGCAGTGCTACTAGTCACTGTGCTAACCTGATTCATCTCGCGCGCCATCTGCCATCGATCTGGTGTTTTGTTCTCACTCACACCATGTCCGACAGAGGGCAGCACTCTCAAATTATTTTACAAACCAGATTTTAGTCATTTTACAATCCAGAAGATCTCTCTGATATAAATTAACGGATTTTCCAATTTCAAAAATTCTAAAGTAGAATAAACTTTGTGCAGTAAATTACATCTATTACATTTTCAATTGACCAATTATTCATTTTGCACAAGCTTTATTTACAGATTCATAAAACTTTTTAATCGATCTGATTAATGGTTATTAAAATTATGTTTTTATTTATGAATATAGATTGACCTTGAATGTTTTATAAAATTGCATTGTAAAGACATCTTGAATTTTGGAACAATTTTTGAGTATACAACAACATAAAAAGTTTACTTTCAGATAAGTCTCATTCTTTAAGATTCTTTGAGGAACACTCCTCTAGAGTTTGTATAACTTTAAAATCAATCTTATCTTTTTTTTCAATTTTTCAAATTTCGAAAAAGAAGATTCAAAGTATTACAGAACGATTCAAGGATTGTTTTTCATAGATTCTATGAGGCGTAGGAAAAGGATCTCGGCCAGTGAGTCTCAGATAAACCTTATCTTGCCTAACCACACACTCTGGAATCTTTAAAAATCCAATTTTAGACTTTATTATTATTATTACTTGGCTCGTGTATGTATGTTCACTTGTAAGACATGATATCTTACATACGGAGAGCACAACTATAACGAGCAAGCAAACTTCTCAGCGCGATGAGTGGGGACTAGTGTAGGGTGTCGTCTTACAGCT
>WURS02008932.1:0-12450 GCA_011762765.2 Rhinocypha anisoptera | reverse complement strand
AAGAGTAAATTGATCATAACTTGCTCAGTAAAATTCCAATTGATAAGTGATTTAAATATTTGGAAACTAGACAGACATGGATTTAATTTGATATATTATACTCTAAATTTGGATAACTGTAGATCCTCTGGAAAATAATTCATTTTATTATCACACACATTTCGGTTTCCCCCATTTCTCGGTTTCCACTGAACAATTGGTAATAAATTGTCCATAACCTGGTCAATAAAAATCAAATTGATGAGTGGTTTGAATCATTGGAAACTAGACAAACATGGCTTTAAAAAAATGTATGAAACTACATCATTTTAAAACGTCAGACATTTTGCCGCTAAAAAACGACACAACACAATAAAATCATAATGTACAACTATATATAATTAAAAAAAAATGACTTCACTAAAACTGGAAAACAAACTTAATAATAATTAGATATGCTCATTTAAATTAAATGAACATAAAAATATTAATAATTAAAAATAATGTAATTAATTTACAAAAAAAAAAAATTTCTCACGGCCAAAGTTTATGATACGAACAATTATCAATTGTCATGTCAAAACACGGCAAACTACAATTTAAAACAAAAAAGTATAAGTGGTTCTGACAAATTCAATACATTAACTACTTAATAAATATAAAACTATATTAAAACGACATTTAATATTGTTTTGATCTTTCCTATGGATAATTTTAAATTTAAATAAGACAGTTGTCAAACCATAAATTAAAATAAATAACAGACCATCTTTCGATTTCAATATACCAAAACATAATATATAAATATGACATAGCAAAAAAATGATATTGCCTACTATTAAATTGTAATGACCCAGATGTCGAACAATAATTTTGGCTATGGAATTATATGAAGACAAATGACGAACCATCATTCCTAATTATAATTCGTTAAGTTTTGCTTCAGTACCAAATTCTATAGAATGGTAATAAGCCATATGTCTAACCATAGTTTTTAGTAAATTATCCATGTTTCAGTTCAATTGTCCAATAACTAATGTAATATCAGGTTGGTTTGAATGTAATTTGATTAGAAAATGAACATTATGCAAAAAACATACACGTGCAGCGCACTGGCCTTCCACCTTGTATATATATAAAGTTGAGGCATTGCCTGGTTGATTAACACATTGGATTTTTAGAGCTCTAAAATATTGACATGTAGGATTTTTGAAGCTTTAGAATTGCTTCATTTTGACATGTTGGATGAACATATGGCATAATCTCTTCATATTCTCATTAATTCAAACATTTCATATTATTTGAATTTATGGGTAGTTGTAGGATTTGTTAAGCAATAAAATTGCTTCATTTTGACATGTTGGATAAATATGTGGCATAATATTTTTACATTCTCATTAATTCATTTATTCTAATATATGTGACATAATCTTTTCACATTCTCATTAATTTAAATAAATGAAAATTGTTATAATATTAATAATTTAAATACTAATAAACATGAAATCGTAATTCTAATAAACTGTTAGAATATTTGGTTTCTTCATTTTGGTTATGTTTGCATAAAAAGTAGGATGACACCTTAATATTTGATCTATTCATTGCTAGGATTAATTCAATTTGTTTGCTGTTCTTATATGCAGTCTGTGAAGTACATCGAGTATGAATCTTTCTTCAGTGAAGAGGAGAAAAAGCATGCAAAGGCACTGAAGGTTGCTTGCAATCTGAATGATGCTGCTTGCAAGCTAAAATTGAAAGAATACAAGCAGGTAGAAAAATTGTGCACCAAGGTTTGGATGCCTAACTAAATATTTGTTTCTCATCCTTCTGGCTCGATTTTTGTGCTATTTTGATAATTTATAATGTCCATTCAGGTGCTTGACTTAGAGAGTAGAAATGTTAAAGCCCTGTATAGAAGGGCTCAGGCATACATTCAAATGTCGGATTTGGATTTGGCGGAGTTTGATATCAAGAAAGCACTTGAGATTGATCCTGACAACAGGTAAATCTGAAGCAATGAGTACATGAATTTTCTGGTTTTGCAATTTTGTCTTGACTGTGGATGAGTGAGTTTGTGTTGATAGAGTTACTCAAAGAGATCGAGAGAGGTTGGCTGTGTGAGTTGGGGGTGAGAAAGCGTTGCGGCAGAGGGAGCGGAGAATGATGCGGTCAAGCCTAAGACGGAGCGTGGATGAGGGAAGGCGGGGGGGGGAGGGGGGGGAGGGAGGACGAATAGATGGATGAATTATCAAAGAGATAACAGAAGGTTCTGTGGCGTAATACCTCAGGTAAACCAATGGGATCCTGAAGTGAAAACTTTATAAATTTGGACCAGGAAAGAGGCACGGAAATGATGCTTTAAAGTAAGGATTTGAGTCTTGTTTGGATAGTCTTCTTTTAAGTGAAAAAAGGCAGTCGATTTTTACCTTGAAAGAAGTAGTAAGGCTAGGTGGTAGGACATTGACCCAAGTAAAAGGCGGTACTGTGAGGAGAAAGGCCAGAGCAAGGAGGATTTTTGTTGAGCATGAAAACATTCAGAAACTTAATCTACCGATTCATAATTTCCTCACATGATTGTATCATTGTACGCCACATATCCGATTATCTTCCCTCCGTTAGAAGCAATGGTGAGAAAAAGTTTAGGCGAGGTCTAAGGAAGAGGGGTGAACTTAAAATGAATAGATCGAGTGACCATAAAGGAAGTTCTGAAAAACATAGTTACATGGGAATCCTTTAAATAACACAGGAAAAAAGAGAGAAGATGAAATCATTCGACAGCTCATGATATGAACCATCCTACTAAAGACAATAGTCAAAGAAAGATCTCCGAGGGAAAGATACATGATCAAAAAAATAAATCGGAATGAGGAACAAGATAAATCGAAGAAACGCAGAGGTTTGGAAGGATTAAAATACAGGGGACTCGCTTGGAAAACTTCGTCATTTGACATAAGAATCATCGATTGACTGTGAACATACGTAAATATTGAATACGTGAATGTAAAGAAAAGAAAATTCTAGTTAAGTCTACCTATTATTTTAAACAATATTTCCAAATGCTACGTGGAATGACTAGCTCCCAAACTGTCCTGAAATTTTTTTAGAAGAAAATTAAAACCGGGAATGCTCAATAACAGAGTAATTAACATGACCATCCCTATTTTTTGAGGTAAATAATGGAATATATATATATGTTTCCTCATTAGAACTTCAATCCGAAGAATTGTTTATCACAGCCCTCCATCTTCTTACCTCATTTAGCATTTTTCTTTTAATTTTAATTATTAATTGAGTATATATATTTATCTGTATACACAAAAATTTCAAAGGATAGCTTTTAATATGGAATTAACAGAAAATATACCTATAAATCACGCATTAAAATGACGTACTCTTGCATAAAATATTAGGAGGCACCACCTCTTCCTTCAGCAGTGAAATAGCCTACTGAATTTTACGCCAAGTATTTCATTAAATTAATTTCCTTATATAACCGCCTGAAGAAATTTGAACATGGAAGAACGATCAAGGAAAGTTTTTGAAAGATGGGGAGGGGAAGAAGGTCTTGAAAATTGAATACTAACTATTGGCATATGTTGATTGATAGCCCTGTGGGCGGAAATTAATTCTTCATTTCATAGTCTGTTTTGGCAATCAGCGCCTTCATAATATTGGGTCAAGGTGCTATTCAATCAAATCAAATGTTGAACCATATTGGATTTTAATATAGTAAGCGGTGAACCTATCACTGCAATATCTTTGGACAAATATTATTGATTCGAGTAAAGATTTGAGTGCTTCATTGATGTAAACTGTACTTTAGGTGGTCAATAATTAATTTTTAATAGCAAAAAAACATTGAGCAACATTTTTTTTTCTTAGGTAAACTATTTCCACATTACATCTTTCATGAGAGAGGTAATAAAGTGTGCATATTTATTTTGGGATTAGGCAGCACTTAATACAATAAATATATCTTTAAATACTGCCTGGCTGTAAAGAAGCATTTTTCGGTTTATCTTTCAAACAGAAACATATGACAGGAAAAACTCTATCAAGATATATAAATAATATTTCAATACCTAACCCCCAAACTTGACATTAGGAAGGTAATTCGGTGTATAGGAAACGAAAAAAAATGTGGAGTTCACCAAGTTATTTTAATTTCCGAAAAAATAGAGGTGTCCTAAGTTCATACTCAAATTAATATGGAATAAATTAAAGCAAAAATATCACCACAACATTTTGAAAAGTAATTTTACATAAGCTGAAGATAGTGACATGGTCATGAGAAGGAGAATTTTGTCAGTGAAGGAACCGTCCACAACGAGGGAGAGAATTAATGATAGTGATCTTCTTTAAGCACAGAAAGATTAGTGAAAATTCTAATATCGTATTTGATGTAGAATTATTATATGTCAGGAAGCTTGGTCATTGAAGAAGAAGAACATGACTTACAGATGTGTTTAGGGAAGGGTGGGAGACTTAAAGTGAATAGAAAAGCAGACGAAGGTTGGCATGAATACGTGAATGTAAAGCAAAAAAACTCTACTAAAGGTTTCACATTATTTTACGCAATATTTCCAAATGCTACGTGGAATGACGAGCTCCCACACTGTCCTGAAAATGTTTTAGAAGAAAATCAAAACCGGAAATGCTCAATAACAGAGTAATTCATTATAGGTGTTGGCATGGAAGTGGAAAAAAGTAAGTTGTCGCTTGAAATCCTAAAATAAAAGGAATGGATCGTTGAAACGAGTGTTAGAAATTCGGAGTATTATCATTAATTATACTCTTAAATAACTTGATTTTTCTGAAATTATGGGTCCTCAGAGGCCTCCAATAATTTGCAGATGTAATGTTGTCATCCAACTTCTGGCTGATCCTACACCTAAAAAGTAATGATGACTTGTGTGTGTGACATCATTGCATCATATGCCCAAAAACTGGAAGCCCAACAATGAGAAAAAATTCGTTTAAATCAGGGGAAGGGAGGGGTGGCATGGAAAAAGGCAATTCTAAAAACGCTCATGTGTTTTTGTAATTACGGAATGCTTGTGAAAAGATATTCATTTGCTCTCGTTCACATCCAGAGAGAGTATAGTAAAGATAGGAAAATATTAGTTAAAAAGAGCTTATTATTACCTCGCGCCTTCTCCCACTATATTAGAGAACAAACTCGGAATATTTCCCTGTGACATGCGCTGAAAGATGAAAGATAACTGCGGATAGAGAGCTGCAGTAGAACCGTCTAGGAACGGTTCGTTTATTTCATGTTCTCTATACGTGGGAATCATGCGAAAAAGAAGTAATGGGCACTGTGTACTCGTAGCAGTTATCTCGCAATCTAATGGCGCATAGTTATTCGAAAATACAAAAACGAACGTCCCATGTCATGATGTGGCGAGGATATGAGCGAGTCAGTAATATACCGCATAACTTGCGCTTGACGGTTAACTCGACTGAGTGCCACAATTTTCTTTTCAATGAAGAGCTGATGGAAACCCATTCGCGCCGACTGAATTTATGCCGTTCTGAATGTCGCCGTAGGGGACGGACGATACCGAGTCACCCATGAAAGACAGGGTGATATGGGGGAGGAGACGGGACCATCAAACTCGAGGGCGCGAAAGTCAATCTCGCCCCGGGCCTTTTTGTTTCCATGAGGAGAGGAAGCGGGGTGGGGGGAGGAGGAGCGTCAGTCGAGGGTGGCGTGGGATGGGAAGAAGTGAGAGAGAGAGAGAGTAAGGTAGAGCAAGAATACTGCGCTGTGGGGGAGGGGGGGGGAGGGAACGAGAAGAGAAACGGAGGAATAGAGGGGAATGCGAAAAAAGCGAGTGAGTCTGCGAGTATAAGGAACGGGAGGGAGAAAGTGGCGAGTGGGTGTGGAAGTGGGCGAAAGAGGAGGGCCATCCTCGTGGGGGAGTGCTCTCCGCGAAATGCAAGCGAACAAATAAATGCCACCGAGTGGCGTGATAGAGGTCGGCGAATATACAGCCTATTACATCCACCAACCTAGAGCAATTTCCTCCACAAGTATAATTTTTTATTTTTTTTATGGGGATCAGATGTCGCTCGAAAGAAGAATCCTTCCTCACCAAACAGCAAATTCCCAGGTGGTTTTGGGTGCCCGTGTGTTTTTTAACTGTGTATTTTGACGAGTAGAATACCAAACTTCTTCGATTTTTACGGCATAGGTACATTTTTCCACAATATTTCTCGGTCTAAATTTTTGAAACGGTTACATATTTTGGAGTCTCACAAACCACCCGCCCGCGAAAGAGGACCCTTCTTCCTTACCTCCCCCCAGCCCCATTAGGGTCGCTAAAGGACTTCATTGTCCCCACAGGTAAAAGAGTTAGTCTTGCGTGAAAATACGTAGATAATTTATAAGGGGAAGAGCTCCCGTTTGGACCTTGCATATTGCGACGGCGTTTGTGGTTGTTTTCATGCATGTTTGTAGTGAGATGTCTAGCCGTGACCCTCATGTTGTGGATGATGTCCTAATGTTTTGTTTTGCATGCGGGTTGCTTCATTCTGAGTGCAATGTATCTCCTAACATTTGCATTTGGGAGTGAATGTGAATGTTTGCTGGTGACTCACCCTCTGCCACACGCCCTAGAAGGCGGCTTGTAGGGTAATGTCTAGAAGTACATAATCTACATCTACATAATACCCTGCAAGCCGCCACAAGGGCGTGTGACAGGGGACACACTTAGGGACATATATATAATGACACACTTAGGGACATAATTATATCCGTTTCCGAGACTAAGCAAAAATCAGTTTTATAAAAATGCTCTAATGAAGGTAACAGCTAATAATAAACAAAATCTGAACACAGGGTTTTAAAATCTAAGGATACGCATTGAAAATTTCCGATCCTGACAGAATACAAAAAAGCATACTCTTCCAACAGAAGGTCGGTTTAAAATAGATAATTGGGGAAAAGAAATGCAGAATGAAATTACATAGATAGCAAAAAACTTAACGATGATGGAATTGTCATCATTTAAGACGTATGTAACATGTGTCCTCCGAGAATTCGGTGTTTGATAAAAAATATACATGTACATGTCACCTTAGGAACCGCCAATTGCTGTGTAACACGGGGGAACATGATACTTGCACAACTCATGGACTCACTGTTATATGGCAAGTTGTGATGCTAATGCCCAAATGTTACTAACATAGCCCTATGAGAAAATGCCGGTAAATACATAGCCCAATGAGATAATACCGGTAAAAGAGTTGCAGATAACATGAAGTTATGATAACAAGAAAAAAATCACTATGATAGTGCCTGAAAGGTCTGTCTCTTGAAATAATAGGTCGAGGTTGGCTGTAGATTAAGAAATATGTTTCATCATCAAATAGCGAATGAATTTTTTTTATGCCGACCTGATGACGACCCTCGAGTCGAAAGTCGGCCGCAATGGAGCCCTTTTGCCGGGAAAGAACCAAATCTCACTTCGGATAAATTTTTCTATTCATTTTTTTTCGTTTCAGCGTGCGAAAAAATATAAGAGAATGACCATAATTTGGATCGATCAATTTAGTGATCACGGGTTAAGATTGATTAGTTATGGAACTCATCTCCTGAAGTGATGAACTCTTACTTGATAAATAGAGAAATTTTTAACAAGAAAATAACATCTAGATCAATGAAGGTCATGGATTTAATGGATATTGGCGTATTCTAAATTCAAAACGATATATATGTCTATACATTATTTGATGTTGTGATGACAATTCTCCAATAAAAATCTGCTTGTTACTAGTAATTAGTACGGGAAGGAACGAATTTTATATTTTGTGATAGTTATATATTGTAAACACTGAGAATTATATATAGTTTTAGTTTTACTACACTTACTCTAGTTAGTACTCACTATACTATATAGTTTTAGAGCTACAGACTATATTTATTTTGTAAATTTTTAGATAGATAAACTCAGCGAATCGATTAAAAACCCCGTCCCGGTACTGTAGATAAGAACACAAATATAAAGTCATGAGTTTATCTGTAGAACGGGCGAGATTAAAATAACTTTTTTCCTCGTATGGTAAGGATCATATAAATATTCGTAATATTAAGCAGGTTAACTGGCGCGTGTAGGTTATCTTTTTTGTTGTTTTATATGCCTTTCATAACTGCCGACATATTATAAGAAATTTTTCCGCATGAATGAAACTTTCAGAGGTCCCACTGAATATTTTTTCCTGAATTTTTTTTCCATGATAAATAATTATGCATGGGTGAATGCAATATCTGACCTCCTACCACACATCCTTTCCGTTACTTGTAGAGGGATTGGTAGAGGCGCATGTATATAAAAAAAGTAAATGGAAAGGGGATCTCATCAAAAATCGGAAAGAGAAACGGGGTGGTAAAAAAGCCATCTACGAAACACTATGACTAAGAAACGTGTGCCTGTTACTGAATTTGGAAAATTGTTCACCGTCGCCGTCAATGTGAGGACGCTTTAATCCCATTACGTGCGTCTCTGAAATATTTCTCACCATGGAGAGAACAGGAGCGTGAATGCAGTGCTTGACGCATGATTCATAAGAAGGATATTGGGTCTGTATGAGGGAAATTTTATCGCAAAATGACTACGATAGAGAGAGGCAGGGTGGGAGAAGGGATAGCGCGAAAACTATAAAACCGAGCAGATAAAAGCGGAAGAGAAAGTGATAGAATCCGCGTATACGCGAGAGAGAGAGAAAGAGAGAAAGAAGGAAAGGGAAAGAAAAGGAGAGACGCGATTACGGTCATGTGTTGACGTGAGAAGGGAGCGGCTAATATTACCCGGCCTTTTTCTAGTGGACTCGTTCAAATCGCCCTTCCGAGGGAAACCCTGGGAAAGTGATCCTCCCTACTCTCCCAGAACCATCTTCATATACCCTGCAAGCCGCCACAAGGGCGTGTGGCAGGGTGTGAGCCACCACCATACATTCACATGAACTCTCAATGCACACCATACAATTCATGCATTACACACAAAAAGAAGAAACTGCCATGCAAAACCTACTAACAGAACTATAAAAAATACTGAACAATGTCACACCACTCACAACAAGCATGCATAACAACTAAAAAATGTCATACAAAGTGCAAGGTCAAGACGAGGAACTACATTTTAAATACAAGCAAGAAAATATACATATATACACTAACTACCCTGATTATTAACTCCGGACATGTGATTATATTTATTGTGATCTCTAATTGTGCGAGGAAAAAATGACATTTTATCGTATATCTATCTGTTTGGCATTCTAACTCTCTGATTTTAAGAACGTGATCTAATCTACCGTAGTATGCCGGTGCCTGCTTTCGTTTTATGAACATCTATAATCTCACTTGCCTAGTAGCAGCCCAATAGTTGCCTAAGTGGCAGAGCGATCGAATACTGAAAGGGAAACCCGGGTTACAGACACGGTGACGACTGAAGACGTCTCCAGCTAAACCCAAGTTGAATGATTTTCCGGGACCATATCTTCCTGGGTAACCAAGATCGGCACAACAAAAGGAACCAGCACCTCTGCCATTGAGTGTGAATCTTGACACGCGTTTGAGCTTGGTACTAGGTGAGATCTGACCTAATTTTTCAAACCGATCTTAAGGGCTGAAGAATGCTTTTATTTAACCTTGGACCCCGTTTTTTCGCCCTGTCATCTGTAACTTCATCGTCTTTTTACCAGTTAATAATTCGTCATACAAAACTCATTACTCTACATATCTCCACTAATTCTTCTCTACTAAGGAATGATGGCATTATAAAAGAGAGAATATTAGTGATTTTCAACAAAAATAAAATCGTCACTTGGTCTATTCTCTGGAAAGGAAATTAATTCTTATTAAATAATAATCGAGTTCACAACTAACTTGGCTTCAACCGGTGGAATACCATTAATAAATCACACGGAATCAAAGAATGATTATAATATTTTTATTAGTAATATTTATTGCGCAAAACCAATATGTCATGCTAGTTTGTCAGCTTAATGCTAAATTTAACATGTTATAATTACTTTCAATTACTTCAAAGCTGAATATTCTAACTAAGTGAATTATTGTGATAGTAATAATTTATTAGCTACATTACAGAGCACCCCTATCTATTTTATGATTTTGTTCGAGCCTGCTAACAAAGAGTTAAGTTTGAATATGGAAAATGAGCTAATAAAGGCATTACGTTATATGTGTCATATAATACGGAACTTTTTTCAGATTGAAAGATTATTTCGTGTCCCTGTTCTTCTTATTCCCCTGATTCCACGCAGCGGAACTTCTCACACTTGGACAAATAGCAAAAATATTCGCACAATGTCAAAAGCCAAATTACTTAGTACGAAAACTTAGCCGGGCACGGTACTGAATATTTTAAAAAAAGAGAAAGAGGACCGTTTAGGAGAACTTTTAGACTGTAACTTTGTTGCAAACTGTAAAAGAACAAATTGGCTGAATAATGTGGTAGTGAGGAAGATTATTATACTAAATCTAAATGTTGATTTCATTGAAACGATATTTCGTGAATATAACCATTGTATATTTGTCACGACATGCATTCCAGTCAAAAGGTGAAACTCAAACTTGCCTGGGTATTTCAGCTTTATGTTATCAATACCTCTGCTAAAAATACATTACCATTACTAATACCACAATGAAATAACATTTTAAAATCGGAATACAGGTCCAGTGTTTGCATTTTACCGTCGACAAGAACTTATCAACAGTCATTCCTGATTTCGTCAGTAAAACAATGGAACTCATTACCTGTGTCATTGAAAAATACATATAAAAATATTAGAAGTTTCAAATCACAATATTACAAGTATCTTCTAGAAACTTAGATGTTACTCAGCGCTGCTTATTTGTATAACACTAAAATTAGAAATTCCTCTAGCTCACCTGCTACGATCTCTTTCATATACCACGATGTACTTTATGTACCTGGATATGTGTAATTAAAACTATTGTACTATTTTCCTTTGGCCCCTGTTTTCTGTTTTTCTGTTTTCTTTTATTGATATAAAACTGTCCCTGTTCTCAAGTGGCCCTGTTGCCACAGAACATAATAAATTTATCCTATTCTACTCTATTCTTCCAACTCTCAATTTTAATATTAGTTAACATTACAGTTTTTGGTTTTCCTTAACCTATCTAAGCTAGACATGTATGAAAAGAAGAGATATTAAAAAACCTTTTGTAATCTCACATTTGATTTAGTGAAACGACCGGATCCGTAAAATGGTAGCCGAGATGATTATGTACGATACAACACGCAGGTGGTTTATGTCCTGATTACTTGGACTGTTTTTTTTTTTGATTCCGGGAATTTCAATAAATGAATAGTACGCCTGCAGTGTCTTGTTGTCTCTCTTCATCATGAAGTTCTACAAAGGTGAGCCTAAAAATATTATAATTCATATTATAACCAAAAGTAAAAACATTAGGCACAACAAAGGTCTCTTGCTGAATCGACTAGAAGAAAATGGAGCGTTCCATTGCCAGGTCGAAACATGGAACTCGCGACATTCGAAATCCCTCCACGTAGTCCACGAAGCAAGAAAAGTGAGTTTTTTTACGGGTAGCACCTACGATTTTTTTCTAACATCTAGAGGATCTAAAATTCCCTCCTCCTAACCACCTCATATGCCTATCTGCAAAGGCCAACTTTAAGGTTTTATTTTTCATATAAAATTTACAGGTCCGTGAAACTCGAGTCCCTTGCGGTTCATCTTTACGACAGACATAAAATGCAGCAGGGGGGGGAAAAACAGAAGACGACCTCAAAAGATAAAAACCCATTCCTTCACCCCACATCATCACCTTCCCCCCCAAATTCTCGCGGCTCCTATTGCCTCCGCCTCGCTGGAACAGTGAGCCCCGTCAACAAAGGTGTTAATTCCGAATCCAAATTCCGATTTCAAGACAGAGGCTGACTCCATGGCCACTCCTTCAATCGGAGGCCGTTTAAAAATTGAAAAGGCGTTATTTTTTGTTCCACGAAAACTACCAATTCACCCGTGATAAAGAGATTTTTACGTTAAGACTTAACTAGAGAAATCGCTCTAAATTAGACGAAGCAGACAGAAATATTTAGACTTACGAAAGATTCAAATTAGATTACTAATGTCCTAAGACATATGTGCCAGTCTTGGAAAATGTAACGAGGAGGTAAAAGAGCGGTGTTATTTTACGCTTGTTAGGCCTCATCTGGAGTACACTTCGAGTGTGTGGCATCCCCATGAGGCAGGATTACTCTTGGAACTAGATCGAGTTCAACGTAGAGCAGCCAGAGTTGCTAAATGCTGTTATGATTAACGTAGAAGTGTAACAAAGCTATTAGAGGAGTTAGGCTGGGAAAGACTCGTTAATTCTAGACTGAGGAATAGGTTAAATTTTGAATCAGATTACTTCAATGAGGAGGTTAAATTTATATTGAAAACCCCGTCATACTA
>WURS02008922.1:0-12450 GCA_011762765.2 Rhinocypha anisoptera | reverse complement strand
GTACATCACTCTTTTTGCTTTGCATTCTCCACCTTTCGCAATGTACATCACTCTTTTTGCTTTGCATTCTCCACCTTTCGCAATGTACATCACTCTTTTTGCTTTGCATTCTCCACCTTCCGCAATGTACATCACTCTTTTTGCTTTGCACTCTCCACCTTTTGCAATGTACATGAGTCGGTTTTTTAATTTTAAAAACCAAATATGTTTTTTTATCATTTAATAATAATATTATTTTATATATTGAAAACTCATTTTGTTTGATGACTTATAATTTAAACTGGTTAAATTCATCAATACAGTGCCGCGATATTTGGCATTTTTTGGACCTGATGAGGAGTTTATCTTAGAAGTGTTCATTAAATCCAACGGGATTGCTTGCAAGTTGTTGCCCAGTAAATGCAACATTCGCTATCCCGACTCGCTTAAAGCTTTGTCTCATGCGGCTCATATTGGTAAGTTTTTGTTAATACTTAAAATTTAAAGAGCAGTTTTCTATTTTATTATCACCATTGTTATTATTATTATTATAAGGTCTCACCATTAAATCGCACGGCCAATTATACTGCATAGATGGCGATACTGCAAATAGCACGATTTGGTAGCAAAACTAATAAAATTATTAAGCATTAGGTCTCGCTACCATTTGGACTATTTACACTATCGCCACCTATGCACTATAATTGGCGGCTAATCCGCACAATTTAGCGGCAAGATATAATATTATCCATATTATATTATCAATCTATTAAAAATTATATATTTTTTTGCTTCAAAGAAACTCCCAACAGCGCACTGCTTTATTATCGTCTCATTCCGATTACGAAATATGAGACTACTATCAAACCGAAAGTTGAAATGGTGAAAAAGGAGCACGAACTCGTTCGTGAACGGGGAATTTGTATCAATTGCCAACCAGGTAAATCTTTGTTGAATTGATTTGAGTTGTTGAATGTAAAATAATAATAATCATAATAAACGGTTAAATATTGTACAGATCGAATTACGTGTTCTTCGAAAACCCATCTGATTGGAAACAACCCGTTTTTCGAAGCAGGTAGTTTAGGTAAGATTTTAGATGAAAAAAGTGTCTTTCTTTCAAATTTATTTGTAAAATCGTCTGAATTATCAAGTTGATACTTTATCAACTGTCGCTAACCTTGCCTAGTTTTTTTAACTTGGATACCCAACCCTGCTTTATGGGAGAATTTGCACCACCATTTAACGGGAACTCTCTTGCAAGCCTAACATTTTGTGAAGAAGAAAGAAGTGTTTTTCTTTTGTCGATTTAAATAAAACTAACTTTTCTTTTGGTTTGAATAGGTTCGTACATGAAACCAAGGATTGTCGTCTCCGTTGGCATTATTTGGGGTAACCCGATTGGTGGAGAGGTGATTTGGCCCATCAAGGACGGTGATCCAATTATTTGGAGCCTAGACTGGATTATGCAGTATCCACGGCCACTTGTGCACCAAGCCTTGGTTCCTTTTCCAACCGAATCCAACTTGTTCGATTCGGCAATCACTCTTTTTGAGTCTGATGAGATTGCTCCCATCAAGGAGGATAGTTGCAAAGTCAAAGTGGCTCCGAGTAAACCAGTTCGCGGCAAAAGGACCCGAGCTTCGAATGCAAGAGTTCTACGTAACAAATCGGTAAAAACAGTTGAGGAGGCACCAATGCCCAAGTTGAAACAGAACCAGGTTCTGAAGAATGTTGCTTGTGCTCAAGAACAAGGCACCAAGAAGCCAAAAGTGAATCTCTTGGATTTGCCAAACGTCTCTGATGCTAATTTGAATGTCATCGCTATCGCTAATGATGAGGATGCTAATTCCAAGCCGGAAGAAACTGGCCAACAAGTGAAAAGTGAGAATTTTCTTAGTAATGACGGAAATGGTCCGCGAAAGGAGAATTTGATGGAAGGAAATATTCTCATTTCTGTTGATGAGGAAAATGCGGAAAAAAGCGATTCCGATATGGAAGTTGTGGCAGCTAACTCTGATGATGATGATGAGGAAAATGTGGAGAAAGATGATTCCAATATGGAAGTTGCTGCAGCTAACTCTGGTGATAATGATTTCCGACCGGAAGAAACTGGCCAAGAAGTCAACAATGAGATTCTTCCTCATAGTGACGGAAATAGTCCGCGTGGGGAGAATTCGATCAGAGAAATTTTCCCAGTTGCTGCGGCTAACTCTGGTGAGTATAACCAAATGCAAGACGCTGAGCAAGCAGAGGAACTTGAAGTTCTTGCAGCATGGGAAGATAGGAACCGAGGTCGAGGTCAAAGAGATGACGATTCAATTGCTGAGCTACTCTCAATTTTTGATGAGGATAAACTGATGAATGTTGATTCTTCTTCGGATGATGATCAAGAGGCGAGTGGTGCCCAAGAGTCGAGTAACGGTAACCCAGAGACCGGAGTCAACTCTTCTGGACTGAATGGTAACAACAACTTTGATATCGAGTTGATTACTATTTCCGATGATGAGGCCGAAGATGGAATGGCTATCGAGTTGATTACTATTTCCGATGATGATGATGATGATGGTGGTGCAGATGATGAGGCCGTAAATGGAATGGCTATCATCGGCCAGGAGTCGCCACAGAATCAGCAAGACCTTGATTTAGACATTATCTATATTGATTGATTGAATCAATATGTGTCTATATTGATACAATTATTTTTCTATTAAAACAATTTTTACTGAATTTAAACAATTTAACTTTGTTTGCTAAATTTTTTAAATTTTTCACATTATCAAATGTATTCACTATAAAGTTTTATAATCTGTCTAATTTGACTAAATTTTAATAAAAAAAACTTTAAAAAAACAATTTTATGCTATTATTTTCTATATATAACCAATCTAGTCTTTATTTTCATTTATTGAAGTGCATAATTGAAGATCATCAAATAATCTGCCATACATTTAAATAAATTGAGACGCTGTCACGGTGTACACTACTGCACTTACTGGTTTTCAATACATGGCATAATGAAAATTCAGTTTTATTAATTCAAACAGAAACTTGCAATTCGTAAACTTCAATAGCACTAAAGTTGTTAGAGAGATTTTTACTTACAAATTAAATTCGTTAATTTGCACTATCGCAATTTCTGATAACAGTACTAAATTATGTGATTTACCAATACTTTTTTTTCAAATCAAAAAGGTTTTCAAAAGCAATAAAACGGTTGTAGATTTTTCTTACCCAAAATAGTCTTGTTTTATTTTTCACTCTTCAATACAAACACTAATGATTGGTGCGCTTTTAAACAAACAAAAAACAAGCAGAAAAAATCGAGGTAAAGTCAGATAAATTTAAGCAAATGGGATGAAACAAAATTAAAGAAAGATTATACTAGTTATGTATTTTATTATCATATGTATACATTCTAAACTCAAAAAATCCGCTAAAAATGAGAAACAGCTTAATGTTGGTAAAATGTAACTTATTTTACATCTTACACTCGAAAGACAGTAAAGCTGTACAAGATTGAAAATTGAATTTAGAATGTACACTTCAACTTCGCATTTTTGACTCAAACTTGAAATAAAAACGTATCATATTTGAAAACTTTTGAATTTAAGAATTTTTAGACTCCGGGAAGTATTCCTACGGATGACTTGTTTATGTGAAAAATAAGGTTTACGTACTACAAAACCGAGTCATCCGTAGAAATAGTTCCCGGAGTCCTTTACTTCTCAAATTTTACCAAAAGTTTTCTTATATTATGTTGGGTTAAGATAAGTTTGAACAAAGACAATATTCCTAAAAATTACCAAAGGCCGAAACAGGTTTAAGTACACACTTCATGAATTTATATTTAACTTACTGTGCTATATAAATATCCAGTTTATCAATTATTTAGTTTTTATTGTACTGCTATATTGAAGTCGAACCAATAATTAAGTCAATTTGCGAAAAACATTTTTTCAATAAATCAGCATGACACGCAATATGGCTTAAATAATCCAAAAATTAATTTTTGTTTTGTTTGAATTTTTAATAAATCCTTTTTTACTACTTCTTACATTTTTGAAAATTCGAAATTTTCGATGAAATTTCTTTCTAAAAATTTTATGGAAACATTCCCAATTCATAGATGACGTCTGCGCACTCGCCCTGTGTGGCTCTTCCTCTCTTCCCCTCTCTCACACTCTCTCGCCTTCCTCTGAGTGGCGTAACAACAACGCATTAAATACCAATGATGAATCTAAATTTGGGCTAAAATTTGTGATTGAAAGACTTCCAATTTAATGTTCTAGTATTATAAATTTAAATTTGTGTTGTTTTATTTACGTGTTTGACATAAAATAAATTTTTATTTTATTATTAATATATTAATTTTTAATCAACAAATCCTACGTGTAACAATAGTCCAATTTTTTCTTGAATTATTTGAGTCAAAACAGTTTGTTTTGCTCCATTTTTAAGGTGAGCCAAGCACGTTATTCTTCTGAAAATATAAAAATAGAAAATACTTATTCACTTTACCTTTATTTGTTATATCTCACCTTAAAGATAAATCTTCTTTGGTCTTAACAAATTCGCTTCTGTTTTTTTTTAAATTGTAAAATTATGAACAACTGCAATAATTGCGGTTTACAACGAAGACCAAACAAATTGTTCAAAGGCGACCAGTGTTTGGTTGAGTGGGAAGATCCAATCGATGGTTTGATTGGTCTGTACGAAGCGACTATCCTTGAAATGGATTTTGTAAATCAATCCTACTATGTCACTTTTATTGGTTGGAGCAATAAGTATGACAACTGGTTTCCAAAGTCTAAAGTCTATCCTGATATTCCCAAAACGGAAAACATTTGGGAGAAAACAAAACTGATTGAAAATCCAAGTAAGTTTTTTGTTCTTTATAACATTAGTCTTTAAATTGTTTTTATTAAATTTGATATTTACGATTGCAGAATATCAAGTAATTACGCTAATCAAGGTAGAACAACTATGAATCAAAAGTCAATCTATGATTTTTTAAACTATATAATTTTTTTATTTTGTTACCAAACGCTTCATAAAATTTGTTGTTATATTTTTTGTAATGGTTTAATTAATATATATATTAAAATTATTATTAAATAAAAATAAAAATATTTTGAATGTAACAATGTATGTTTTGTGCAACAAAACAGTTGGGGTGTATTTTCAATCAAAATGGTGTTTTTAATTATGTCTCATTACATATTACATGTACATGTTGAAAGTTATTGTTTGGATTCATTATAAACCTTTTCATCTGCTTTTCTTTGAGACTCCACATAAATAATTAGATTTTGAGAATTCCATTAATAGAAACCAAACTTGGTTAAAGGCTGGCTAGTCGAACAGAGTGATGGCGTTTAAGATGGATAAATCGTACATCAGAAAGTCAAACAGACTGTTGATAATCAAGAACAAATCGTACTCTTGGCTAGTCAAACACAGTAGTGGTGGTTTGAAGATAGGCAAGTTTGAGATCTTATGGATTAATAAAATTAGCCCTAATTGCTATGAAAAATACACTAAAACATGTGAAATAATCTCAGCTCCAAATCACTCGCTGATAGTGACAAGCTCAGACTAACCACTTTTGAGCTAGAATCAATAAACCTCAAAATCACAAGTTAAATTGGAAAAATACAAGGTGTTGGTTGCAACTTACCTAGGTGAAAATGATAATGTACACCGAATAAGTTGATGTAGACATTATTATGTAGATGAGAATGTCTAATTTTATAATATATTTGTTAAAATTAGAATACAAAATGTGGTTGCTTTATAGTTAGTAAAAAATAAGCGCATTGTTTACGTTTGGTCGTTGAACGAGCCACACTGGTTTTGGAAGCACAGCTGTGAGTGGCCTGACTTGTGCGCGCTGCGTCTTTCTCGATTCCTCTTCTAATTTTTGGATTTTTTGCTTTTAGCTCACAAGTAGTAGGTCTTAGCGTGTCACTACCAGCAAGTCATTTGAAGCTGAAATTATTTCATGTGTTTTGGTATAGTTTTTATAACAATAAATGCTAATTATGTTAATCCATAAGTTCTCATACTTGCCTATATTCAAATTTGCCGATTTTAACAGTTTTCAGTTGCATCAAACAAGCCTGGATTTAATCTCAAAATTTTCGCCAATTGTCGATTATGCTGATTGTTAAACCCAACCAAGACTATCACTGTTCATTTAACCATGGCTCGAAGAGTTGTGTCAGAAAACACAATTTTAAGTTAAAACATTTTTTGGACTTTTGCAAAATTTTTAGACGTTATCTAGGTACTAGAGAAACATTTTTGAAAACCTGAAACCGTACCTTTTTACGCCATGATAGCCATTTTGAGGTAACTTTTTTTGGAAACACTCAGTGACTCATACCAAATTAACAAAAAAATTGTCTATCTCCTTTAACGTTAAAATATAGAAAAATTTTGCTTGCATTATTATGTTATACACATAAACTGTGTGATTCATGTCATCCGGCGCTGCAATGCGCAAATACATTTCATGCTAACAAGGAGACCTTCCGACATGCGGTTTGAGTTGAAAATGCTCATATACTCCAACTATAGTAGATGGTGGGAGTGTAAGTAATTGTGCAAAAATTATCTGCTATTCGCAACAGGGACTGGCGTTAGAATGGGTTCTAAATTCTGAAACCGTCATAGGTTTCAATGGGACAGGGCAATGTTAACTATCTCGTTCCCCAAGTGAGGCCGCCACGACAGGACTCACGACCACTCGTTTCTCACTGATTATCCTACCCATGTTTGCATGTGCGTTTTTCTACGTTGTTTCTATTACTATTTATATTTTCTAGTATAGTTTCTGTTTATATGTTGTTAATAAAATTTTCACAACACTAATTAATGAACGTATAAATGTGCAAAGATGCAGCAAAGTGAAGTCGTTGTACTTGTGGGAAGTGCGCCATGCAACACACAGTCAAATAGGTTAAGAAATAACAATTTGTTATAAAATAGCATAACTTTTTGGTAAAAAGTTATGAAATGGCATAACTTTTATATAATGTTGAGAAATAGCTTAACTTTTTTGGTTGAGTTATAAAATAGCTTTGTTTTCAAATTATAATATTTCATAACTATTAAGACTTAAAACATAAAAATTATATAAAGTTATGCTATTTCAAAACTTTTTATTAAAGTTGTGAAATAGCATGACTTTACAATAGGTTGTTATAAAATAGCATAACATTAACAGCATAAAATAGCACTTTGGTGTAAAAAGTTATGAAATGGCATAACTTTTATATAATGTTAAGAAATAGCTTGAATTTTTAGTTAAGTTTTGTTTTTAAGTTATGATATTTTATATCTATTATGACTTCAAACAAATAAAATTGTATAAAGTTATACTATTTCTCAACTTGAACTAAATGTTGGTTTTACTTCAAAAAACTATCCATACAATGTTGTAATATTTCTTTATTTTCTATCAAAGTTTTGAAATTGCACATATTAGGTCATGCTATTTCTCAACTTTGGCTGTTGGTTAATAAATAACATAATTTTTAATTTAACTTCAAGAATAGTTTTGTTTACTATTATGCTATTTCTAGTTTCTAACCTAGTTTGTTATGATATTTCTTTACTTTCACTCAATATGCTTTTTAATAAATTAACAATTGACAATAAGTTTATGTTTTATTTGTAATT
Source organism: Rhinocypha anisoptera (assembly GCA_011762765.2). Taxonomy (NCBI): domain Eukaryota; kingdom Metazoa; phylum Arthropoda; class Insecta; order Odonata; family Chlorocyphidae; genus Rhinocypha; species Rhinocypha anisoptera. The sequence goes on along the minus strand of WURS02008922.1, from coordinate 4,785 downwards.
ATATAGATAAAATTAACAAAAAAAATAGTTTAATATAGAAATTAATTAAATGGTAAAGAATATGGACCAGGAAACAAAATGATTTGATCAAAAGAACAACCAAAGTTGGAAATGTTTTTATAATCATTTGCGTAATGCAATTTCCTAAGTTTAATATAGAATTCACTAGTAGATGTTTTTACAAGAGTCAAAAATAAAGGTGAACCTTGGAATTGAAAGGATTGGCATTTTTTGTAAATAAATCCACGACAAAAAACTGTATTTGATGAATCACATAAAAAATTTGTTGCTTCCATCCAATACTTTCCTGTAGCAAAAAGAACTTGACGTAAAACACCACGTTTCAAATTAAATGGATGTTGAGAATATTCGAGTTTCTTCAATTTAACATTAACAGTACTTAAAATTGGATTAGTAGTAGACAACTCCGTAGAAAAATCTTCTTTTTGTATATTAAAACAATAACCAGTTATCGCACGGCGATATCTAGTTAATTTTAAAAAAATGTGGCAAATTAATATTGTTTTTATTAATTCGATTTAGTTGTTTCTTAAGTTAATGTCTTCTCTTCCACCTAAAAGTTACATGCAAAATCGGTAAAGAGAACTTTTGAATCTCTTCATCAAAGTGTTCTAAAAGATGCAACTTGTGATAGATAAGAGCTTGAAACACATCATCATCATCATCATCATCATCATCTTTCTGATCGAGTTGTTCGATTTTTTTTGAGAAAACTAAAAAATCCGTTAAAATTTTATTAGATAAGTTATGAATGAGTGGCAAGTCTGTTTTATAAATTTTTGAAGAAAATAATAAAGTTGTAAGCATTTTTAAATTTAGCAAATATGTGATTTCCGGCCAATTGTAATTTATTAGACTAAATAAAATATCTTCGATGCGAAGAAATGCCTCTAATTTCTAATAATAAAAAAATAGATTTATAATTAAATATAAAATAATTGGAATTTTACAAACCTGAGATGCACTGCCTTTTAACATAAATTTGGAATCACTTTTAAAATCAACATTACCGTTGTATAGCGGAAAAAGTTTAAATTTTTCTTTAATAGTTTTGGCTGGAATCTTGTATACTTTATTGAGTAAAAGCAGAACTTTACTCAGTTCTGTTTGCAGAACACCTTCGGGTAAACAATGAACCACATCGGTAGGTGCAAAGTTCCACCGAGTCAAATTTTCCAAATTGAAGATCATAGGATGATTTATCCCGAATTCAATCAATTGAGATTGTGGTACATCATTGAGCAAAGGCTTAGCTAGAGCAAGATTTTGATAACAACGACCAGTAGACTGTTGTTCAACAGAACGGTCAAATCCACGTAAGCCACACTCACGACAGATAGTTTGCTTTGGTTTAAAATTACAACTGTAGCCTAAAGCTTCATATTGGCCGAGATTATCACCTGGCATTGTTGCCAACGCAACACCTAAGTGCAATTTTTCTCCACTAAATTCAACAAAAATGCCTGTTGAGCACAACTCTCTCAATTCGCAATTTATCTTCTCAAATAAACAATAAAAAGGCAATTTTAACTTTTTAAATTTTCGTCTATCACAAATTAACACTTCATCAATTGCATCTTCACATGCTTTTGATTTGAGTGGAATGTCACCAAACGACATGTAGAGTTGAATTAGTTTTGCACTTCTTCCGAACCCGCATGAGCGATTCACTTCGGCATCATCCGAGAAGAAATCGAGTTTTATTTTTCCAGTGCACCTCTTGAGCGATTCGCCATCGAGTAGGTTAGAATAGTGGTCTCGATCGATTCGGGCTAATCTTTGCTCCAGCTGAAGTTTTGGAACTAACCAACCTGTATTCGAATTGGCAAATTTTTGAACTATTTCAGTGATTGACATGTACGAATAGTCACAAGTCTTTCCAGTTGAGGTAGAGATTCTCATCCGTTTTGGATGTATCATGCTAGGTTTATGTTGACGTTCGATATATTTTTTATGATAATATTGCGATTTTGAGATTTTTTTTGTAAGTGTTTAGTTTTGATTTTACTTTGAGTATCTGTTCTTCGCTTAATTTAAGTTCTTCGTCAATGAAGTGTTGAACAAAAATAAGAATACTGTTTGTCAGTGAGTGAATTTGCTTTGCATTGCAACTTAAGTTCAAATATTTGTTTTCATTCATAATATTCATCAGATTCTAGAATAAAAACAAAGCATTACAAACATATTTCTAAAATAACGCATAAAAACATTCACCTTAAAGCTATTTTTATCATAAACATCATCTAAAAGAGATAATGTTGGTGTCGGTGGTTCCTTGGAGGGTAGTTCGAAGTGACTCACCCATCCAACGGGATCTGGAACTGGTCCATCTTCATCACTAGGATTTTCGAAAAGCTCGTCTTCAGAATAGTCTTCATCTGATAATTCGTCATCAGCGTCAAACTCGTCACTCTCATACACATCACAGTCATCATGACTATTTGAGTGTAATGATTCTGGAATATCATTTAGATTGACAAGATTGTGCTCAATACAAGATGATGATGAATCAATTATCTCTTCATTCATTGGTACCTCATTAGATGATGTTTGAGAGTCTTTTGCAATGTGCCGATGTGCGTGATTTCTCAAGGTTGTGATGCAAGAAATAGGAATATTACACCCTGGGCACTTTACGGACTTTTTTTAGATTTGTTATTTTTAGAGTGATCAAGAAGAATATAAATCAATTCTTGGTATGGTGTATTAGCTAATGAAGAAGGCCGCGGCATTTTCAAGACAAAATTTTGACAAATCAATTAGTCAATGCAATAGTACAACTATTCAATATGATTGATGAAATATTTTGATTCATAACATGCGTAAGTGAGAGACCATTTTATAATCAATACCATTTTAATGGTATCGATTCTACATCACTCCTTCCACGCTGTCTCACTCTCACATACTCACAACTCTCACATGTGCAGCGAGCGCTTGTCTTATTTCCTCTTTCCTCGTTTTTTGGAATAATGCCTAAACCTAAACCTCCCAACCTATCTAAATCTGAACAAGCCAATGGTGCAAAGGATGCTTTTGTTGGTGAGCCATCTTCAAGAAAACGTCGCATGAAAACACCAAAAGCACCGGTTCTCGATTCAACTCCTGATGAACAAGCCAATTGTGCAAAGAATGCTTCTGTTGGTGAGTCTTCTTCAAGAAAACGTCGCATGAAAACACCAAAAGCACCGGTTCTCGATTCAACTCCTGGTGAACAAACCAATGGTGCAAAGGATGCTTTTGTTGGTGAACCATCTTCAAAAAAGCGTCGCGTGAAAGCACCCGAGACATCTCAACAACCTGAGGATTCTGAGCAACCCGATGATCAAAAGAATGTTTTGCCTAACGCTGTTGACTCGACAAACGTTTCTTCACTCGCAAAAAAACCTACTACTACTATCGAGCTTGTTTCAAACCAATTCGATACTATTGACTCATCAGACAACTCGAATAAAGAATCGGATGATGAACAAAATGATAAAAGTAAGGTAAATTATGTTATATATATCAATTGACTAATTATTGTATACGTAGCTAAGCGAATTATAATCAGCTAATGTAAACTTTCTGATGAACATTCCAACAAACAGTTATTTACAAGCAACTTCCGTGATAAAGACTGTTTATTCGAAGAATAAATAGAAATTGGCAAAAAATTGTATCCGCTAAATTAACTTTTCAAATCGAGCACTTTGACTTCTCTAACGAATATTATGTAAAAGAATCTAAACTATTATCAAAGTTGCTCGAAGAAGAAACACCATATGAAATGTTCGCAAGATTCTTCAATGGAGAATATCTTAATTCGATTGTTGAGGATTTAAAAGCAATTTACTCTCTCCCTCCACCCGATTCGACTTTGAGAGATATTGGTTTGAAAATATTTTATGAAAAAAAGAGATAGTCAACGCGTACAAAATTTGTCACGAAAAAAAATATTCAAAAATCCCTTTATATCGGTAATAATAATATTATTACTAACTTTTTAATTAAATTATTATTTTTCAGATATCTATTGCCAAAAAACTAAGAAACAAGTTCAATATTCAAGAAAGGAAGTTAAAGATAATTTTACCAGCACCAGAATACTTGAAGAGGAAGAAAAATACCATTTTGTCTATTAAAAAGTTTAAAGTTAAAACCAAATACATTACATTTATATATTGTTTTCTTAATTTTGAAATAAAACTATTTCATAACTTTTATAGTTAAACTATTTTATAACTAGTGGTAAAAATAAAAAAAAATTTAAAACAAGCTATTTTATAACTACTGAGTTATGCTATTTTGCAACTTTTAAATAAGTTATGAAATAATATAACTAGAATTGCAAACAAAATTTTTTTTGAAAAGTTATGAAATAGCACAACGTGTCTTAAAAACAAGCTATTTTATAACTTTTAGTCAAGCTATTTCTTAACCTATTTGACTGTGTGAATGTCGAAGCAGTGAATGTCGCGTGGTGAGCAAAATAATGCTCATTGTCTCGTCTCGTTAAAACATATGACAGTTTTGGAATCTAGAATTCTTTATAACTACAGTTGGCAGATAATTTGTTGTACAATTACTTACACCTGCCTATCTACTAATCAGGGTATATGAGTTTTTCAACTCAAACTGCATGTCGGAAAGTCTCCTTGTAAGATGTGGGCTTTTCACTCCTTCTCTTACAAAACTGCAGTGTGTGTGCGGTGCTTAGTTACTCGCAAGCTGATGGTTTGCATGTGCACACTACACCAGGTATGTCTTGTATTATCCTTCACG
>WURS02008911.1:0-12451 GCA_011762765.2 Rhinocypha anisoptera | reverse complement strand
CAACCTCAAATCCGTCGCATCCTCCTCCACGCGCCTGCATCGCCGTTTTCGTAGTGAATGCATTTCCGTCTCGAGCACTCGTTCGTCTTACTGGATCCCTATTCGTCTGGAGGGGAGAGGGGCGTCTTCCGTCGTACTAGGATCCTCTACGAATATCGCCCCACTTCGCCCCGGGCGGACGCCCTTTCGAGTTCCCCGAAACGGATAATCATCTCTCTCTCTCTCTCGAAAGGCGGTCGTAGACCCACACCCACGCACTTTCTCCGGACGGCGCCATTAGGAGAAATTCACCGTCCCGAAAAAAGTGGAGTTTTCCTCGTGAGCGTTTCCTTTCACGTTGGATTCGGCGAAGGGTCTTTCTTCCCCCCCCCCCCCCCCCTCCCCCTCGCCCCCTCCCATTCGCGCACCCTCCCTCCCCCGCTCTCTTCAAAGCCTCCGTGCATCTCCACTCCGCCCGAGATGATCACTCTTCATATTTATTTGCCTCGCATGCACCTGGGTTTCGTTGGCGACACCGTATCTGCTTCAGCGGTCATTCAACTGAATATTTTCATTTTGTGCATCTATCTTTTCCCAGCCACACACCTATAATTTATTTTTTTACGTCTACTTCAATGCTTCTATTATTATTACCATTAAAGTAAAAAAGTAACTAAAGTAATGGGATTGTCGATAATAAAGAAGGCTAGGATAAATAACATACTAGAGGGGCAAATAATGGAACGAGCAGAAAAGTTTACATATTTGGTGAGCATCGTAGAGGAAAATGGACGCAGTGACCAGAATATTAGACGAAGAATTGCAATAGTAAAAGAGGTCTTTGCGAAAAGGAAGAAGTTGATGAGAGGGATCTTAAGAAAGTACTTGAAGAAAAGATTAGTTAAAACCTTAATATGGAGCGTAGCATTATACGGATCCGAAACTTGAGAGTCCATGAGGAAGGATGATGTGAATGGACTGGAAGATTTTGAGATGTGAGTATGGCAAGTGATGGAGAAGGTGAAGTGGACAGAGAGAATAAGTGTTATTAGAATAAATATTAGTTTTTTGCATGATAGTTTCTTTTTTTTTGAGTGCGTAATGCATGGTTTGTATCATGTGCATGTGAATGTATGGTGGTGGCTCTCCCCCTGCCACACGCCCTTGTGGCGGCTTGCAGGGTATTATGTAGATGTAGATGACTCTGGGAGCAGTTATGAACAATAATCATTCTTGGCACTATGGCTTTCATGGAGACGGATCGCCGTGGGGACGCGGGGAGGGGTGCAAGTGAAGGTGACCTTGATTCAGGCAGGGCGAGTCAGGGAGCAACGGCAGGAGGGGGGGGGGGATAGCGATCCGCCACGTTCCGGAATATTCTCCGCCCCCCACTGCAACGGCCGTGTCGCGTGACTCGCCGTCTATCCGACCCGGTTTTTTCCTCCACTGCGGTTTTTTGGCACCAGAAGCGGACTACTCTCTCGGGGGTGGTAATTTGGCAGCCATCGATGAATTAAAATAAGTTTCTCCATCTTCCCCCCGCACTAAATCCTGATGGTATCAGTCCGCATAATAACCGATTAGACACCGAGTCGATTTAGGTGGGCGCATACATAAAGGGAGAAATTTTCACCTTCGACCAACTGATTTGTTTTTAGTCGATCTGGAAAAATAAGAATCTCACCCGGCGCCACCTGCGGAATGTAATCTCTTCTTTTCAATCACAAATTTCTACAAACACGCGGGAGTTCCATTTCGTAGCCATCGGTACTATTTTCTCCGTCGTGTCTAGAAACCGGTGGTAATGAACTCGATTAACCGGGATTACAAATTTTGCAGTCTCTGAGATTTCCAAAAACTGGTTTGTTTCATCAATAATTTGAACTCACAAATCACTTACATCTCGATATCCAAAAATGTGTCCGAATTGCAAGAAGTCAGCACTGGAGACTGTGCATTACGTACGTCACTGTAGAGTTCCTTACATCGAATCGCCGGAGGCGGTCACGAAGTAATCCCAATTGTCAGGCATTAGTGAAAATGCACGAAGAATCTCATATTGTTGTGAACAGGTGAGAGCAACGCCCGTGCGGTCGACGGAGTGGTTGAAATAATAATTAATGAATGAATGTGGTCGGTCGCTTGGGAGAAAGGTTAACCGCAAACCCCTCCATAATCACTATTTTTTTAAAATTCTCAAATCATATTTCAGTTTCCCGAAAGAATGAGCTGTTATTTTGGAGGCTGACTCCGTCATGAGACACCAAACATAAGTTTCGATTGAAAAAAATATATATTTGTTCACACTCTGTAAGCTTGAATGAACTTTACCCAGCCCAGTCAATTTCAGGAGAGTTGAAAAAAGTATAATATCTTCTTGACACTGGAATGGGAAGTTCGTGAAGTGTTAGATATCAAGTGGAGAGGTTATTTCCTTCGGATATTCCAGATGTTTACATTGGGGGTGCAAAAATAGGGCGGACGAGTTCATTTACGTGAACCCCGCGATACAGTTACTTTTACGTGACTTGAGTTTTTCTAATGAACATTGGTAGCGGGTGAAAGGATGAGGTTCCGAGTAGGAAGGTTATGACGGGGACATGTATTTCTGTTCGGATGAAGAGGGAACGCAGACGAGGCTGTCTAGACAGGGAGAAAATGAGACAATGCATTGGGTGGAAACATTTCGAGGATCATTCATTTTGCAACGCGGGCACCGTGAATTAGACGGGAAAGAGAGGAACAAGGGTGATGGTGGAGTTTGCCAGGGAGGAATATGCGACCGGCGGGACGATACAGGGCGGATGGGGACCAATTTCTTGAGGAAACGTCAATTTTTTTTCTTGGGGCCTTCTAGGGAGAGGGTTTAGAGAGACTAGTTTAGAGTACAAGGACTATTTATACTTCTAAGTAAGAGGTTAGGTCCCGAGATAATAGGTTGGAAGAAGTGGCTGAATGGAGAATGGATTTGCGATAGCTGACGTTGCTCTCGTGAAAGCTCTATGCCATTTTTAACTGTTTTTTTTTTAGAACCAGCGCGTAAAACCCGAAATTTCACAGCCAACATACTACGGAAGTGATGGCGCTGTTGTAGATTAGGTACAATATGGAAGAAATCTTTGATTAATTTTTAATGAAGGTACAAGAAGCCACGACGAGGACTAGGCCACCGACCATTTTATTTAAACAGTTAAATTAAAACATGTCTGCCCTTCTCCTCTTCGGGAAAACGGAACCCTCCGCATGAATTCGTGTCCCAATGGCGTTAACAGTCTTCGAGGGATACATGGAATGAATACTTCATCTGGAATTAGAGCAAATTTTCCTTTGAAGTGACGACTATTTCGATCCTTTGTCTTTGAGTTTGGGAGACAGAATATAGTTGGCCGACGACAGGTAAAGAGAATAAATATGGCGTTGGTGAAAACAAACATCCAGTCACTGAAATCAAAATTCGCGATTAAACTGAGTCGAATGTGTGGGATAATAGGGAAGCAGTCACGAACTATTTGTTTCTCCAACTTACGACCTCTTTCTCATCCCGTTTTCTCTGAGGCATTCCTGGTATTTGGCAGAAGTAAACTGTCCAAACCTTGTTTATCGAAGAGAGAACGAAAGAGTGTATTCTTCATATGACTCTCTGCCTTGAGTAAATTATTTAATCTCGTCAGTTACAGTAGGCATCGGTTATATCTCCCTCCAACTTTTCATGCTACCAACCAACTGCCATTCTATCTAAAATACCTATTCTTTCCATACCTCTACCCAGCGTACACCCACTTTCCAACCTCCATTGTTGTCTTCAACGACTCATGTACTATGAGAATACTTCCATTCACTCCTCCTGCCTTCTTCCGATTTCAGTAAAAATTACCTCTCCTCCCCTACCATTATTTGGCACTTCTACATTGTGGTATTCCGTTGTTTTCTTCAGTGGTGTTTTTAATGTGATATTATCACATCATGGCCGCCCTCTGGGGAATAGACACCTTTGTAGCCTCCTCTAAATGCGATCAATTGCACTGACGAATACTGGATTGACGACTCGTGGATCCACACATTGCTACGTAAAAAATAAGGATGGCGAGTGTATTAAAACGATCTGAACTTGGTCGAATAATAAAGTCAGAACCCCGGATGAAATCACTCTGAAGGTCATCAGATCAAGGAGAGGTACAGACAATGTAAAAATTAACATTTATAAAATAAATTGGATAAAGAATACTTAATATAATTTTTACGGAGTTTTGGGAAACTACGAACAGAAAATTACCCATGATCACTCGACAGCTTATTTATTGTTAATTAATAGTACACCAAAACAGAAAAAATGTCTTTTAGGATGGGTCCCATAAATAAAATTAGGTACAAAAAACTAAACTGAGTTTGTTGAGGCAGCAAAAAGGTACAATCCAGAAGGAAGGTTAGTAGGACTTGACACAAAAGAATGCTTAAGACACGGCTTGTGACTGCTCACCATAAGAAAAGAATTCTCACCATTACGATAGTAATAATCGTTGTGTAAAAATTAAATGATTTAATCAAAGGCCAGAATACGATACAATTATGAACCTGGGGAGGATTAACACGTGACAATCCGGAAAATTATGGTAACCTTTTGCAAATATACACCTGTAAAAATACCTTCGAATTACTCGTATGATAATAACTTTGCAATTGCTGTTTAAGGCAGTGGAGAAAAAGGAGTCCGTATAAATCCCAAAAAGTCCGCTCGTCTGTCACTTTTGTATCTATATTAATATTAACTAGGATCCACGCCCTGCCCCCTGCGTATGCAGAAAATTTCAAATGTGTTTGTACAGGACATGGAAATGGTTTTTACGCTTCTCGTAATTTCCTCGGTAAGTTTTTAATTTCCCGTGTACGGCCAAAAGTTTTATGTCATTGAAATTTAAGTGGAAGTATTGCTTACCTAGCATAACACTTGGTCACGTGACCACGCCACAAATTTGAATGATATTATTTAATATACCACCTGATCATTGAAAGTTTATAAAAAAAGATAACAAATACCCACTTTAGTGAAATGCTTCTTCTCTAGGCCCCAACTCATTGGTTGATAGGCAGCATCTTGCCTCTTTTGTCGTCGTTGAGACTTTTCCTTTATTCCTTTGTATGTTCCATCACCCATGTCCTTAATTATCTGTTGCATGTACGATCGCCTCGGCCTTCCTCTGTCTCTCTTTCAAGTAAATGTAAGTATTAATACATAAAATTTCAATAAACCAAAATATTTCAGAATCGATACCTACAGTGATCTATAATCTTTAAATGTAAGATACATTCCAAAGTGTTGCTCATACTCTTTAAGTTTTCAAAACAACGATAAAGAGATGTACAGAATTAAACGCTGAAAATCTGTACAACGAACTGAAAAAAGTATCTTTACGCATTTCCAAATACGTTGAAATAAACGATGCGTCACGCAAATCACTAAGCAGCCGCCATCTTCATTTTGAGAAGGAATAGTCTCAACTGTTGCTTATTCGTTCCCATGGTAACAAAAGTTTTGAAGATGGTAATTCGATGGTCATTTGACATCTCACTCACTTTCAATAGCAATATATATATATATGTATATATATATTAATATTTGTTTTTTTAGTTTTCCATGGCATCGATCTGATGATTTCATAGAGATATAATAATAGGATGGCCTCTACGGATGATCGGGCACTTCTTTTTGTTTGTTTATTAAAATGGAAACATTTACAATAACGTACTTACTGGAGTTCTAAGGGGACACATTGACATGAGGATGCCAGAAGGCGATCCGACGAAACTTTGATCATTTTTAATATCTGTTAAACAAATTATAATCTGAATTTGTGGGCTGCTTCCTTAATGTCATGGACATTATCTGCCACATCCAGCGTACCGCCATCCATTTAATTTATCCAAATTTTCTTTTGTTTTTATTTCAAGTTTTATGAAAATGAAATAATTTCTTGTATCAAAAAAGAAATTCTCAAGATAGTATAATATTAATGACTTCTTGAATTGGAAACGTTTGAAATAATTTTCCTGAAAAATTGAAGGGATTAGGAAGGCAAGCGTTTTTGTAATAAAAGTTAAACATGCAGCCTTGTTCCATTCTCCTGGAAAGAGCTCAAATCTAGGACAGTTTCCTTTCGATACCTTTTTATTTTTTAAGGCAATAAGATCGTTAGCTCCTGAAATAATTTATTTATCCTGTAATTATATTTGCCATTGAATTCATAATTTAACTCGTCATTCCAAACGATTGCACTTGATAGTGCTCATATAGATTTACGCTTTGTGTAACTAATTTAATTATGCACAATGACAGCTACACAGCACGAATACCACTATTTTTGTCGGGTTGAAACTAAACAAAAAAATATTGTAAATCTTAATAGAAGAATGTTATTTCATAAAATGAATACTAGAAATGTTTTTAATATCATTTTTAGGACAGTTAAAAATTCATAAAATAACATATATATCATTAGTAAGTATGAGATTTCATCAAAATAATCATACACAATAAATCACCATACATTACACCGAATAAAATTTAGTGGCAAATCATTATATGCAATATAACACTGTTAAATGAATGGAAGCATTTTTAATGAATTACAAACACCCATATTTTGTTAACTGCTTAATTTTTAATGAATAACTTTAGGAGGTGAAAACTGCATTTGTACTTTTCCAGTTTACAAAAAAATGCATTAAAGACGCATTGTTTCAGTATGTGACGTGATATAACATACCTGGCATAAATTGTCGCTTAGAGCACAGCGGAGAGTACATATACGTAAAGGATGTGTTTAAGTAACGTGGATAAGTATAATTAAAAACCGATTAAAAAAACTTTTATTCAGATAATTTTAGTACAGGATGAATTTCAAATAAATAAATATTTCTACCGATATAAGAACACCACAATCCATTAACTTAGGAAGCCTTGATATTTCCATATGAATTTGATATCGGCGACGTAATATGAATTTCTGAAATGAACTCTCGATAACAAAATTAATCTCCCATCTTCTGGCCAATTCTATCCAGGCCAAGTTCTGAACTTTCAATTCTTTCCGGTTACGAGCATTTTTGTACAATGTACAAAGTCCGAAGAGAATGATATTATGCCATCATGTCTCAATATTTATACACTGCTGAAAGAAATCGTTATGATTACTAAGTGTACAATCTGAACATTATAGCGAGAATGATTTTGCGAACAAGCTTAATACTATAAAACAAAATCATTGATGCATGACCAGTGTACTTCAATTACTTACAGTTAGAATCCGATGTAACACAAGTCTTCGAAATGTGACGTTCTATAATAAATTACAGTGACGAGGATGTTCTGATAAATGAGTCGGTATTTTTCTTCAGTGAATTCCAACACTGTAGTCTAATAACTACTATATGTATTGATGTGTTGATTGGTATAAAAATCCAGGTCTTTACATTATTTGCTACGTTAGGGCGCTTTATACATCCATGACCGTGTAACTCTGACGATTGCAACGAAAATAGGCATGTATTATGATAAAGGATCTCAGGTTGATCGGTGAGTAGTTGCGTTGTAATCGTTGCGTAAGAAAACCTGATAAACTTACCATGTTTGGTTTGTATAGTCATTTGTCTCTCTCACGAAATTTCTCACCCAAACGTTTTGCGAGCTACTCTAACAACGTACATGAAATAGAACAAATAAAGCAGTTCAATTCATTCAGTGATTCCAATAGCAAGACTATACGTACATACAGTTCAAGAGAATCACAAAGCGATATACACATCACCATTTATTGTACACCTTATCAATTACGTCGTTTCGCTATCTAATTCACTATCTATGATTTCGTTTTTTTTTTAAATCAAATTTCCGGCAGTGAAAATTTTGTATGAAAAAATTGTATTTTGTACGCGCATTGTACTGTTGGCCTTATACTAGTATTTCCAAATAAAAGGGAATGGTAGAGAAAAATATTTGAAATTTTAAGAAAAAAGATATCAAAAGATTAAAAAATAAATCAAATTCGCGTTGCATAGAAATAAAGCAGAAATATCACACCGTGATAATTTGGGGGTAAATCGTTTTAAGAGGTCGACTTGAAGCTGGATAAGTGCTTTTTGATAAGTATTACGAAATCAAGGTGTTCATATTTCGCTCCTGTATGAATCGCGGAGTTGGCCACCTTCAAAAAATCTTTGGTCAAGGGGAACCTCCTGCCAATAAAGAGTGGAATACTCAAATACACTATCTGAATCAGTTTTCTTGCATTAACTCCGTACAGTAAGGTCCTACCCATAGCCCAAAAATGGGCGAACAGAGTACGAAATCTTTACTCTCTCTGCTTGCAAGCTTTACCAGGACGAGAATTTTCGCGTCATTTTATAAGCGTCATACCCCTTCCATGAAGCTGGTAAATTTAATTTCTAAAAAGCTCAAATGGTTACATTAAATGTCGGTTTCCCTCTCCTTCAATATCCCATCTTGGTCGCATATCTTCCAAAATTCTAGTTTTCTCCAAATAGAGAAAATTATAATCCTTATTGTGCCAGTACGAAAAACCATGGGCCATCTTCGGAGTATCAAGAATTTTGACATTTTATAGGACTAGTATTCATTTTCACTGTAATGATAATAAATTCCTGTAGTGAAGATTTTTGGACAAATTTCTCTCAAGTGACCTCTAAATGGAACAACTGATCAACGATATGTTACGATATTTGTCAAAAAACTTTTCGTTAACTGTTACAAATAATTTGGTGACAGAAGTAGAAAATAAGATTAATTTAGCATTTCTCAAACTTCTAATTGAGGCGCAGTAGTAGTTGAATTATTGTTTATAGGGTGCTTCGACGGCTATGGTCATTTCGCAAGGCTTCAAGTCATAGAAAAAACCCATCTGTACAAACACAACATCCATGCCCTGGGCGGGATTCGAACCCGCGACCTTTGCGTTAGCAGGCGAGCACGCTACCCACCAGGCTAACCCGGTCGGTTAATTGAGGCTCTTAGATAAAGCACACAACAAAGTTCAACACTAGTTCCTTCCATAATCGGTGTTCGAATATAGAGCATGTCTAAGCCCCAGAGATGAGCTTGCGAGTTCCTCATCAGAGAATAAAAACTGTGGGCTTCACATCCATTCACAATCCTGAACTAATTCGGAGTAAAAGTAAGAACTTGCGTTACACAGCGAATGATACCGAGAAGTAATATCATAATAAAATCATAGAGGTATTCATAGAATTCAGTTAGTGTATGAAACAAAATATAGAATATAATTGGAAAGAATGGCTCTGTTTACTTTCATACTTTTTTTCACCTCCGCGTTTAGGCGTTTTATCATCCGTGTTCTACGATTCACGGCTTTTGACATTCCAGCTTTTCAGTTATAAGTCGAGGGTTTCAGTGCCGTGTCGCCAAGTCCCGTTGATTCCGGCTGTATTTGGAGCCAAACGTAGAACAAATTATCTTTTCTGAAGACGGATTTCAATGAATTACTTATCTGAGGTCAGTTGAACGTGATCACCTCTTTTTATGAAAGATTTCGCTGAAATGCATTTTGTGGCTACCGCACATTCCAAAGGGCTTATGATTAAATCCTGTTTCTTGTTCGGAAGGATATTTATTGTTCTGAACGATAAGCCATAGTAAGTTCTCTTTCAAGTCATTGATGCCCATCAAAGGAAGGACAATCAATATCTGATTCAGAGTAAAACCCTTTTCGAGATGTTTCTGCGATAGACTTTCGTGCATATTATTCTGATTCAAGCGTGAACATTCGATATGGTGATAATTTATTTGCCAAAGGTGTTTAAGACCTTGAGAGATGCTGAAAACAACCGAAAAGTGATCACTGGAATTTAATTCGCAACACCAATTCACTGGAAATTAATGTCATTTAGGCGATTCTTAAGGCAAGTACTTTTCCTTGCGAAAGCCAGTGAACTTCGTCAAGAAAGTAAAGTGGTAAATATTCGATTACCAATTCGCCATAGTATTTCTAGATTCGCCATTGAATGGCGATCTGTGGATTATAATTTTTACTACTTATAGTATTATGTCGCTAATGATGACAGCTCTGACAATTGTCACCGTTGGGAATGTCCATTTGTTGGAATTAAACATTGACTTATTTCCTTTTTTTGTAGAAAGCAATATCACGTAATCAGTTATAACAAGTTAATATTAGAATATAATAAGTTAATAAGCAACTAATGGCCATCATTATATTAATATGGGTTGCACATCTAGGAGAGAAAAGGATGAATAGGATAAACTTCGCAGGGAAGGAGGAGAGAGGACCAACAAAAGTATTCCATTTTGTCAACTACTTCGTGAAATTAAAGTACATAGGAGTCATCAATGCATGTGATACATTAATCCCATTTCTGCATATAATTCCAGAGGTTTAATTCTCAAAATAGTGCGGCATTACGGCAAACATAGCGATGCTGCCACGAAAATCAATAGGTTCCTGCAGTACAATGATAGAGTAATAATGGTCAACATTACAGGAAAATGTATAGGCACCGTGAAGGTAAAGATCCAAATGTCCAGGCCAGAAGAACATGATAGGTTATTGGAAAACATCTATGAAGATATTTCGGAGGTGATAAAAATGTAAAGGGAGCATAAAATTTAATTACACTATAAGACTGGAACACACTCATCAGAGGCGGCCAAGAATGAGAAATAATAAGAAAATGTCCTAGAAAATACTTGATCATATTTTATTTATATAGTAAAATTCACTGACGAGTAAACTCTCTCAACCAACCGCTCATTACACTTTTAGAACAGCTAGTTTACATTCATGGATTTGATAATGATATCCAAATAAGTTTTACTTTTTTTCTGGAAAGTACCAATGAAGTACCCCGAAGAGACATCGAAAAAAGCCCTCATGTTGAGAGTATACTTACAATAAGAGGGAAAATACTGGGACAGGTATGAAATTTCGTCACAAAACTATCGGAAGGGAAGAACCCTAGAAATAGGCCAAGGATGGTGTATGGAACACATAATGATAGACTAGGTTAGAGTTAGGAACTACAAAATTGTGCAGAGAGTGGCAGGCGGAGGGATAGTTTGCAGATCTGCTACAAACCAATCGTCTGATTGATGATCTATGATTATGATCGAAATTGAGATTCGATCCTAGAGTGAGCGACTGAATAATATAGTGTGATAAGTAATATAATACAGTATATATACTATGATACTCTATAGTTGCTCTTATGTAACTTTTCTCCTGATTATTCATATCCAACTAAATGTATGAGTCGCAATAAAGTAGTAAAGTCCGTTTTCTTACACTTAAATATTGGTAAAGAGTGACGTATCAGGCGTAATGAGGTGGAATTTCATCATTATGAATCATTATTTTTGTGGAAAAATGCAAATTCTTTACATTCATAATTAAATATCGGCAATTCAGAATATAGTTGCACTAATGTAATACCATACGTTGATTGTTCACGAGCTACTGAAGTAAAGGTTTTGATTCGGTAGCGTTTTACTTACAGCGAAAGCAAACAACGGCTTCGAAAATCGTTGTTACCGCCAGTTGCGAAGTGGGTGCTGTAATTAGATTTTCGTGTGCAAAACGAATCTACAGCTGTTGAAGTTCATTCGGAGTTGAGCCTAGTTTAAGGACCTTCACTAACGAGTGAAGGAAAGATTAGACGATGGTGTCAAGACATTAGAAGTGACCGAACGTATATATTCACGATGAAGAGCGGAGTGGTAGGCCAAGTATTCTCACGGATGATATCGTGCAACAAGTTGACCTAAAACTGCGATCTGATCGACGCTTAGTCTGGCTAATGAATTTCCTCATCTTGGACGCAGCAACATTTACACGATTGTCACGAATTAGCTACGATAGCGCAAGGTGGTGACTGCAAATGCACACCGACCATAACAAAAAGAGGAAAGGATGTTAAGCGGAAGAACCGTTTTGGACCTCTTATCGGCAAGACGGACATGATTTGTTTTACCACATCGTCACGGGTGATGAGTCACGGATATGCCTCGCAGCTGTGAACCGGACTAACTGATAACATCAGATTCATTTTTTTTATCGATTTACTGTCACTGCTGAAGTGCGTAGATTGGATTTTCACAAATGTGAGAAAAAAAAACTTTCTGAAGCCCAAAAATACATTAAGCCTTTCAAAAGCAGCAAGGGGTCGATAATGTAAGCTTTTTTTATTCCACGGTGAAATGATTGAATTTTGGGTAATTCGTGACATCATTCGCGATATTTCATGGTGTAACTCACGAAGTTATCATCGTCCCGCTTATATTTGTACAGGTCGATTACATTATTTCCATTTCCGAAATCCAATCCCGTTTTCCTCCACACCCTCACGTTCCTTTGCACCCCCCCCCCCCTCCCCCCCCCGGCGGGGCGCTCCGCAGGTCACTGGGGCACCCCACCTTTCCCCCTCTTCC
>WURS02008901.1:0-12451 GCA_011762765.2 Rhinocypha anisoptera | reverse complement strand
AACACTAATCCTGTCTCATGAGGGTCCCACACACTCGAGGCATACTCAAGATGAGGCCTAACTAGTGAAAAGTAACTTCGCTCCTTTACCGTCTCATTACATATTGCGTCTCAATATTGCGTCTTGTCTTCCCGTTGGGGGACGTCAGAACGAGAGATATTTTTTTTGAGGAATCATTTGGGATGCGAAGCTCGAGCCTTAGTGTGGACCGCTTGTTGTCCGGCTGTCGTGCGGACGTTTTTCCCACACCGACTCAACGCATTCCTCGCGCCGGACACATTCCTTCATCTTCTTCTGCTCTCTCTCTCTCTCGAGGACCACGAGAGACATACGAAACGTCTTTTCCGAGGGTCCTCCGCTTCTTCATTCTCTCTATCTAATCGACAAATCGCCGATGCTTTTCGTCTCCTCGTCACTCCACAAAGGGGGGGGGGCGGCAGTTTCGTTTCTTAAGGGGCGGGGCGGCAGTTTTTGGGGGGACGGCGGTGGGAAGGGAAGATTCATTGCCTCCCAGGGTTAGGGGACGGGAGGAGAGGAGGGAACATTTGTTTCCTCCTCTCGGTGCTTTCCCGTCCTGCTTCGGATTTTTTTCTCCTCTTCTCCTGAGTGGGCCGTAAAAACGAAATGACCAATCCACACCCCTGGGGAATAATGTCGCTCACCCTCCCCCCCCTGGTCGCCCTTGGCTGCCTTCGTCTTCCACCTCCACCCTCTCTGACCGTCCACCACTCGTAATATTAAATCCCTTCCCTCGCCGCGCAAGACGCGGACTGAACCTCAATCCCTTTTCCTCTCCACCATTACAACCTCTTGTGTTTCATCTACGTCCAGCAAGCAGCCGCCTGGGCGCGTGTCAGGGGGAGCAGTACACATCACTCATTCATATAGAAAAAAACCCATCTGGACAAATACAACACCCATGCACTGGGCGGGACTCGAGCCCTCGAACTTTGGTTTAGCCGGCGAGCACACTACCCCCAGTCTAACCCGGCCGGCTGCATTCCCATGTGCGGGCTTTCATACTTATTCAATACGCCAACAAAATAGTCTTTTATGAAAGAGTATTTATAGTCTCATTACCATGATAGTCATACGGGTGCAATGATAGCAATTTTTTTCTTAACTTGGAACGCGCACAAAGGCATATTGTTTATCGCACGAATAACCTTTGTGCCGAAACTGATTAAATGGTTTTAGTTCCATTTTTAAGTGGAAATTGCGAATTGTCCTCATTTATTTGGTTATGGATCGTCTCCATTATATCTCATATGAATCTATAGTTTTTTTTAACTCACGCTGGAACAATGTCGCCTAGGAATTAACGGGCATGCAAGAAACCAGGAATCACGCTACCCATCCTAAATACCCTCTTCACGATTTCATATTTGTATGGGAAATAATGTCTGTGGTCTGGTCTGCCGTAGTAAGACGGGGTTTGTCATATATATTTAACCCTTCGCTGAAGTGTCCCGCCTCGAATTAACACAGTGAATTAATTGTTCCTGTATCTCGACCGTCAATCAGGCACTATCTCCCGACCCGATTCCTTCAACTACGACGCCGCACTGCTGCTGCTGGTCAAAGTGTCATGACTCCTCCCCGGTCACTTTCGCCTCCAACCCGCGTTCTCAGCCTTCCGCCCGAGCCTTTGAAACTACACCCACTGGCACTGCCCACAGCCTCCTCGAAGGTTCGCCTTATTGCAAAGGGTGTTTGGGACACAATCCTTTTGAACAAGTGATTGCGAGCTGAAACTATATGGCTTGTTCGTTTGATAAACTTCTGTCACCCTGAAATTCGGCAAGGGTCGCGGATCGCCGTAGCGCGGAATGAATATTATTTAAACCCAATGTTGAAGGCGTAATTCGCTTCGGCATTTTCCGAAAGATGCTCTGCCCTAGAGAGTTCTCGGCAGGTACCGTCGGAGAGCGTGTACCGTTCACCTGCATCTGCTCTTGCCTTCGTAACCCGAGAGGAGACAAACCCCTTACAGTGGTACTCTTGGGGACGGGCGATTCCTGCATCCAGGAACCCCTCGAGCCTTATTGTCTTGGCACACAATTTAACTTTAAGCGATAAAAATTGGTATATCGACTGCAAAAGAGGAAGGCCAAGAGTTCCTTTCCTATTTCTGTCCAGTACCCCGCTTATCAAACGTGTTCATTTCAGTCCTCCGCATCTCACCACTTCAGAAAATCACCCTTGTCGACCTTTTATAGCTGCTTCAAATTTTCCTCCAAGACCTTTTCCTCTTCCCCGACGCAGTGTGACCTTTCTTCTTTTTTCTTCATCTCTTCCCAGGTTGCATTCCTGTTTTCATCGTCCCGACTATTTAAAGCTTGCATCTGTTGCCGTGGCTTCTCCCAGAACATCATCCCAAAGTCATCATCATCAATATTTTCTCCCCGCTCCTCTACCCGAAGTCACCGAGAAAAATTAATTCTTATTTCGCCAAGTTTTATTTACTAAGGCGGTTTTCTAATGCCCTTTACTACTCCCAAGCTCCACCGAGTTTATGTTTTTCTCGCCTTGTTTGTGAGCAATTCTGCTCATGTTTAACACAGCGTTCTTAGTTGTTTAAATATTCCTACGGTTTCCATCTCACACCCCTCTCTCGTTTTTTTTCTCATAATGACTCATTCTTATCCCACGCCTCTCGCATCGATCACATGTACATGCAGTTCCCTCTCTCTCGATGACAACCGCATTCCCGGCCGACCGTGTGGAGCACGTGGTTTTTTTCTCCTCGGGGCGCCAAAGACGTCGGTGATTATTGCGTCGGAGTGTGAAATCGCTTTCGCAGCTCGGGATTTCGCCGGGGAGGAATCCCGAGCGGAGACAACGGGAAGGAGAGGAGATTTAAAAAAAAAGACTGCGGATGGAAACGTATCATCGTCCTATTAATGAAAAAGTATCCGTGGCGCTCGTCCACGTGCAACCAGGAAGGATAGCGTGCCCCGATTGGAATGAATGTTCCCCTCTCGATATATCGCTGAGAAGGTCGCCGGATCGTCGCCCGACGACACCTCCCGTATCCTCCGATCGACATTCACTCGTCCCTGGATGCGGAAATAATAGGTACGCCAATTAAATCGACCCAATCCTATTTATCACGTTCACGTTAGGAGGCAGTCAAGGAGCGATCGAAAAAAACACTTGGTTTTAATTCCACATTTTCATATATTTTCAAACTCCACGGGTTTTCAACTTTCACCGGTCATTTTTGGGAGGTTTTCTTTTTTAAATTTCTATCGTGTTGATGCGTTTGTTGACCCACAAGGTATCCTCGCCCACACTTGGTTTTATAACGAATTGGAATTTAAAAATTGATCAAAGCTGGAGCTATAGGTAAATATACGTCTCGCTAGACGTTAATAGAAGAGCAATAATGCCTCATAATTTTCCGCAGATTCTTCAGAAAATCATTCCTGACTGATGGTGGTAGTACACACAGTTTTTTTCCCTCGTCTACGTCGCATGGATGATGGAAGTTTCCCACCTTGAGAACCCATCTAAATATTCCCGGGGAAAACCTGTTATCCCTTGGACGCTTTATAGTGTCGAACAAAAGAAAGCAACATTGATATGTGTGCATGTGCATAAATATTTTGGTAAACAATGAAAACAATCATACTGGTTGACTGGATATTTTAGGTGCTGTTATGTTTTGTCGATAGGCTTAACTTAACCACGGTAAGACTTTTATTAGGAGAAGCTAGAGGTCGACTTTCGTGGGTTATTTAGGATTGCGAACGGTGATTTAAAGTAGTGAAATTACAGTTGAGGAAATAATCTCCTATGACTGATCTGAGAGACTGCATATACTGCCGACCGGGTTAGCCTGGTGGGTAGAGTGCTCGCCGGCTAACCCAAAGGTCGCGGGTTCGAATCCCGCCCAGGGCATGGATGTTGTGTTTGTCCATATAAGTTTTTTAATGAGTTGAAGAGTTGCGAAATGACCATAGCCGTCGAAGCACCCTAAAAACAAAAATACTACTACTGCATATATTGCTGGATGCGTTCTCGAGTGTTAGAATAGACGATGGGAATATCAACCTTCTGCGATTGCGAATGTGGTGCCATAATATAGTCCGTAGGCGTGAAGTCGGAGGTATTTAGGTTACGGCAACCTGACATCATCTCCGAGGACTTCGTTTTTGACGGCCTCCGTTGTGATCTACCACACCATGTAGAGAGAGTATAGAGGCATATGTACTGTTGAGTAAATGAGAGGCAGGGGTGAAATCAGGAATGCTTAAAGCATTGCATTCTTTCGATGTGCGAAATTTGATTTTCTGATCTTTTAGGGGAGATTATATAGCTTTTCGTGTTCTCTCCGGAGATAATTTTTTTTAGCAAATTTTTTAAATTTTTTTCGGAGGTGTAAAAATAGAGCTCCTCTACAGAATTTGGGTGGTATCGTCACTCAGGTAAAAGTAATTAACGCCCTCTCTTATTTTTATATCCCCTTGAAGTTTCTTGTTCAACTCATAAGACGGCTAGTTCGCGCCCACAGACAGCATAAAATTCCAAAATATTACTTATTATTTACAGAGAAAAGTGGACACTGAGGTACAGGTTCGAATCCCATCGTCGGACCGTGCTTGTAAAGTGCGGACTTCTGCTTGAGATGTCAGCCAACGTGAAGTGAAGTGACATTCGGTGCACGGCATGGACGTACGTGCATCTAACCAGTCAGGCTGACGCACTCCGCCGTACGCTCGTAAAGGTTTACGCCACATCAAATTCATTCATCGTTTTCTTTTTCAAATCTGGTTGACGTTTCTCGCGTCGGTCTTCTCTGTCACACTCCCCTCGAAGAAGGAGGAACTTGGAAATTTCGCGCCAACCCCCCGACCCTATCTGGCTTGCGGAAGAAAGCGCGAGTCCTTCCCGTTAAACTCGTGGAGCGAACTAACTCCCGTGACGCCATTTCAAATTTATGATGGGGCTGATGGAGTGTATCGGCGTCCAGGATGAAAGAAAGCATTCCGACGCGCGTAACTGTGAGAATCGGAGAGAGACAGAGAGAGAGAGAGAGAGGGTGGGAGTGGGAATTGGAGGAGGAGGACTCGGGGCCCCTATTTGGGAGAGGGCCTTCCTAGAGAGGAACCTTCCTTTAAACAGCTCATCGAGTTGCGGGAAGGATACATATATATATATATATGTATATATATCTCCCTCTATGTATATATATATATATATATACATAGAGGGAGACAGAGAGGAGCGTGATGGGGGCGGAATCGGAGTGGATAAAAAAAAGCTTTGGGAGGAGACACTCAATCTGCGAACGAATCACCCCCACCCCTCCTTAATTGACTACTCCCATTTAACGAGTTGGATGGTGGGAGGGGCGTCTTTCTGATAGGAGACCCTTAAAGCAGTGGCTGAGATGGTTGGTTGATGCTCGCCCTCATTAAAGACCTCCGCCCTCAGCCGAACCCCACCTCCTCCTCCATACGCACAACACACACGCACGCACACTTCCGCGCCACGCCAGTGACCCCTGAATTGTTGTGGCGGCGAAGACGTAGTCGACACCCACACCCTCCCGCGCGTCTTGTCGCGAGGAGGAGGAAGCCGTTGCGATCCACGTGTGTGTGTGTGTGCTGCATGGTTGGGGACGCTGTCTCCCAGTCTGCCTTGGATGGCGGGGGGCAAGGTTAACGGTGACCCCTCCCGACCCTTCCTCGCCAGACGGCGGATGATGTGTGTGTGCCCACTTAGCCTTGCTTAGCTAAAGAACGCCGATTGTCACACACCCTCCTCCTGTCTGCGATACACACATCAGTTTCGAGGAAACGGCACACTCAATCTCCGTCCACAACCCCTAACATTTCACCATTACTTGCTCTTTCACACAATAAACATGAGCTTTACAACGGTATAAAATTTTATTGCGTGCGACCCCCTCCCCCCCCCCCCCTTAATGACGAGAAAAAGATGTTTACATTTTCACAACTTTTTTGTTTTAATTAAAACACCATAGAGTAGGCAAACTTATTGATATAGCATTAATCAAGATACTGTTGTGGTTTGATGTCAGTAAGTATGTCTATTTGGTTTTACAGAGGTTTAAAGTTTGGGGTTTGCTCCGGAAGGCGAAAAAATGGGAACTTTTATCTGTTTATGCCCGAATAACATTCCAACAAAATGCGATAAAAATTTTTTTGTCGTACACCATATAACACGAAAACAAACTCAATTTTGTTATCAATCACGCTGAAACTGATTGGGCCGTTTTCTTGTCGCTGAATTTTAAACTCGAGCATTCATGAGTTTTTACTCCGATAGTAGTCACTCTCCCTCGCCCTGTTTGGGTGCTTTTGAGGTGACACTGTGGCGAAGGATATAGTGTGTTAGACGGAGAAACAAATGAAAGTGTGCTGGGCGCTATGGCGGAGGAGTTCAGTTGCTGGGGGAAATCGGAAATTTCACGAAAAAAGGGAATTCGGAGACAGTGTGTTATAAAATACTGCATAGAAGTTTTGATGTTGGATAAGCGAGGCCAAAGCACGAAAATTTATTGGGACTTTATATTGAATTATGGAGGGTAGAAAGAGTGATATAACATAGGGTGGATTGCGACGGTTCTTTTCTGGGTCCCTATCTGGAAGTTCTGGGATAACTACCTGGAAAATGGTACATTAACAATCAATCATTCCCATACAAAATTTTTCTAGTATTCATTTCCTTGGTGGAGGTTATTCGGATTCTCCACCGGGCCACTCTCTGCATTTCTGCCGACGTTTCGATGGCCGAGTATTCCATTGAAACGTCGGCAGAAATGCAGAGAGTGACCCGGTGGAGAACCCGACTAGCCTTCACCAACGCAATACGCCGGGAAAGCATCCGTTCTTTCTTCACTCATTTCCTCGTTTGCCCCCCCCCCCCCATTTGGTGACTTTGATTGGGCCTGTCAGTATTGCAGCGAATAATCTTTTCATACCTCGTTGCGTCCTATTCAGGAGTCCGGCGTCTGTCTGATCGTGTTCTACAGAAATTTGTTCATCTCTTTTTATATCCTTTTCGCTGGCTATTTTTTCTGGCCAAGTTATATTTTGCATTTTTTTGCATGGCATCGGTAGAATTTTCCTTCCATCCAAAGAAGTTGTCTGCAATGTAATGTAGTCTATTGTAATGCGGCTCACTCCACACCGTCTTGGGGGGCTTTATTCATGCACTCAGGTTGATGTTTTCGGATTTGAGGAGACTTTTAAACGAAAACCATCTCAAAATTCACTGTTGAGGCCTTCACCTGGTGGAATTCCATAATGAATCAAAATGTTAGTAGTGTCATAGACTGAAGAATACTAGTACGTATACTTTTGTCAATGTCAGTATCTTTTATTTATTTCCACAGAAGAACAGGACACGCGACCGGTTTCGACTATCCGATGACGGCGATTGGTGCTGTATTATTTTGTTCTGTGGAAATACATGAAAGATGCCACATGTATATTGTTTAAAAAATCACCTTGTACAATCCATATTATGATATCTTAAATGCTGTTTCAAGTTCATGGTAACCTGGACTAAAATCGGCTTCCTTCCTGTACCTTCCCATTTTAAGGATCTTCATATTTTCTTTCGCTTGGGGTGCGATAGTTAATATCCTCTTTGGGAAAATGCATATTAGGGCAATTCCTCCGCAGATCGTATTCATTCATGAGCAAAGTCACAGGCACAGTTAGGTATATGGGTTCTAAAATGTGACTGCGTGGTGTGTACATAAACCCATTGTTTGGTGGGGTATCTGGGGAAAGAGGGGGGCCCCCCCGGCCCTTTGGATCCGACTCGGCGGAACACGGGACCCTTTCCTATGACACTAGGCAGGTTTAACCGCGACCCTCCTCTGCATCGGTGACCCTTAGCTTGTAACGGCCCAGCGGTCAACCACACTCTCACGCAAGCTTTCCATGCGTAGGCGTTCGTAGGGATACCCAAAGGCAGCGTACTATATCCCCGTGCAGCCGTCAGTAGCAACGGTGTTCGGGGCGTCATCTCTGTGACGAAAGTGGAACAAGCGTTATAGGAAAAATGTAGTGTTTCGTTTGTCAGCGTTTCTTCTTTCCCCATGAGTATTCTATTTTAGAGGACCTGAAGTTTTTTCCAACTCACACCGGGGAAGAAGATGCTCGCTTTGAGCGTAAACTTGCCCCATGTCTATTTGGTTATTCGTGAGACACTACTCCTCCGAGCCTGTAACCAACCATAGTATGCAAACGTAAATTCATAGTTTACTAACGTGTGCGACCGAATAAATATTTGGTGAATGCTCTGAAAACATAATCACGGAAATGAATGAATGCCTTGGGTTTCGGTGGGACCGCCACGCAATTATAACAACTGCTGGGATTGCATGCTACTTACCGAGAAATCACTCTGTAGCGAGTTTCACTTCCCGCAAGTATTTTTTCATTTGAGCTTGTGTATGTTTTGCTGCTGGGTAAAACTAAAAAAAGAGTATTTCCTCACCCATTCTGTGCCTTTCTTACAATTTCTCTGCGTTTTTACTTTAAAAAGTATAAGTGATAACGTGCGTATGTTGTGATCACTGTTAGTCGATGTGTTTTTGTAAATAGAAACAAAAGGAAGTTTAAGTGTGTTCAGGTGTCAGGGGCAGTGTGTGAGGTGAGGCGGAAGACAGCAGTGGTCACCTATTGGTGACACTATATAACTCTATAGAGCACAGGAAAATGGTGAAGCCGAATGATCTATTCCAGGAGAAGGTTTATTCTCAAAGAAGATAACAGTCCAGGTTCATATCCTGGAATCAAAAGGCATTATTTTCACCGTAATCAAATAATAGTATTCGAGACTGGTTTACATTAAAGCATCGATCAATTAGCGTAAGTCAATATTCGAAGTGCGATTTCTTATATCCGTGAGATCTTCCTATTAATTACGATAGATAAAATAAAAGAAAAAGTAGTCAGCTCTGTGGACTGTACCAGATACTGATGGGAGAAAAAGCATGGGGGAAGAGACTACTAAAGGAGGTGGAAAATCCAAATTTTATAGGGAAGAATGAGCACTTATGCAAAATGAATTGCCGGTCTCAAAGGACAAATATAAAAAAGTTGTCATGCCTAAACAGAACAATCGCATATTGGAACATTCGACCCGCATAACTATTTGAGCCCTAATAATGTAAACACTTTTAGGAATAGATGTAAAAAATATCTAACGTAACAATTCCCTTGCACAAGCTCATTACTGTTTATTTGTTTTGTTGCCTACAGTGCTTGTTTTTATTTTATTGTTAATCTTCAAAGACTGATACAGGTGATTTTATTATGTACATTTCTCTATGTTGCCATTTGCCTAAATGCCGACTTGTAACTTTTGGAATGATAAAACTAATAATAATTAGGCAACCACCGATTATAACACGGACGAATCCTGCTGACGTTTCACCCTACACGTCACCGCGATTGGCATTTGATGGTCACTTCCGTAAAAATCCCTTAGTTAACATTGTGGTTCACTCGTCGGGAACTCGTGTTTGGCGTTTCAATCAAATGACAAACGAAACTCGTCCATTATACCTACACTATCCTTGTGTCAAATATTTCGACATTGTGATTCGCTTTACATTGCACCAAAGCTCCTTTGAAATTTTGAAGGTAACCCGTTCATCAACCGATGAATTAATGATTTCCCAGGACGTTTGATCGATGAAGTGATGTTATCTTTTCACATCTGACGGTTTTTTAGATCTTTTGCATTAAGAAAGACTCCTGCTATCAGAGGTGGACTCAATTCACTCGTGTGAAAGTAGTGGAAACGTGAACACTGGAATTCGAAATTAGTTATGTATTTATTAGAAATGTGTTCACGCACGCCCTTATTTATGAGAACCCTCGCCGTGAGTAATTTTCACCGTTGTGGAGCATTCCGTTTAGCGACACGTGTCCATTGAGTGACTCCAGAATCAAAGCGACTGATTCATTCAATATCACGAAACCGCGAACTGTTCGATTATCCGTGCGGCAGAATTATATTGAATAATTTTTCTCAGTGAGTGCGATTTTATCTCTTAAAGGGAATCGTCAGCATGCATAGAGAGACGGGGTTTGCAGGGTTTTGTGCATTTCATCACTGACCCGTTTTGATTACAAAATTTATAGAATTTCCACAGAATATTTATACTTTTAATTATTATATCCTTTTTAAGAAGGAACACCGATGTCTCGGCAGCAGTTTATATATCGGAGAGTACCCCCCGCGTCGCGTCTAATCCTCGCCCCCTCCGCCGCCCCTTTCAACTCTTCACTTTCTCACTCCCCCCCCCACGCGGGGCTTAACCTCGAAATTTCTCCTCTTGTCTCATCTGACACCACTCTCCGTTCTGCTTTCCCTAAAATGCAACCTCTCTGGAGCTTTCGCCCACCCTTCACCCACCCACCTACCTGTGGAGCGCCTCCCTTCCCCTCTCGCTCGCTCACTCCCTATCTCTTTCCGGTAGCCACACTCCGGATGTGTTCGTGGGACCTTGCGTGCCCGAAAATTTGAAATTAATAAAATTAATACGCTACAACTGCATTAAAGCGAATAATATGACGTTAATGTCCGTCGATACCGGAAATGAAACAATTGAAAATTTAATTTTGAATTATCGCGTTTGTGATTGTCATCGATTGAACGTGACCAAATATCCAGCGGGCAGTGGAATCATTAAGACTCAATATTGTGCATAAACTATCGGGGGAGTCAATTTGACAATTGGTTCGGAATCGACATGTACTAGATTTTTGAGTGCAAATGATTCGATCGCTCCCGTTGTCGCTTGAATGACGCCATTTCCACGAGATCACGAGGTAAAAATAAGGCGCCCGATGAAATTTATATTTTGTTCTTAATGCCTATTCCTAAACTGCCGCTATCGACCGCTGTATGTTATTTCATTGTCCATAACAAGCTTTCGTGCCCGGTTTTTCCGTTTTAATGTGTACGCCGCTGCTTAATCTTAATCCTTTTGTGTACATATTCAGTCATCACGGGGGTTTTACACACATCCACTTCGTGCTTTCATGATTTCACTTGCCCCTCCATAAAAACCGCGCTCGCCACTTTTTAGTCTTTTATTAGCCTCGACTTGTACGTGCCTCTTAAAAAGAGGGTAATTTATTGTGCGGGAGAGGTCTTAATTCAATGATAAGGATCTGATACTTAGGAAATCATTTCTTGGCCGTTGTGCACTGCAGTTATTAGTTAACGTGACGACAGGTATTGCAATGTGTCTGTTAAAAACCACGGCATTCGATTTGTTTTTTTCTTGAGCGGACCATGATATCTTTTCCCCCGCAATAAAAAGGTGGAGATCGAGGGATAAATCTCTAGGAAATTGTTTTATAGACCTATTAATAATTGACCCACAGGGACTAGTGTGTGTGCATGAGAGCACTTGAAACTCTTCGGTGCTTTCATCCACAGGAAGGGATGATGACCGCTCAATAAAATGATTTTCTGGATACGTTTCCTCCCCAAGTGAGTTCTCTCCTCTCCTCTCCTTATTGTCTTCTTACAAACCATCGGGAGAATTTCGGAGCCGCGTGAGAAAGGAGAATGCGGTCTGAGGGATATGATTTATTGTAGAGTATTCTACCGGTTATAGTAGGTTTTTGATGAGCCTTAGATTAGATTAGCTGCTTCTAACTTAATGCGTCTTCAAATCTGCGTACTCATCCTATTCAAAACCCATGTCCTCTTCCTCCCCTACCCCGCTTACCCAACATTCCACCCTCCATTACAACCTTCAACAACCCATTGCCTATTGAGTACCCCTTCCATCCTCCTTTCCTGTCATTTTTGGATTTCTCGCAGCAAACACATCTCCTCCCCTACATTTATCAACACTTCATCAATCGTTTTTCTCTCTGTCCACCTCACATTCTCCATCTGTCGCTAAACCCACATCTCAAAAGCCTCCAAGCTCTCGTCCTCCACCTTCCTCATGCACCAGGTTTCCGATCCATATAATGCTACGCTCTACACTAGGATTTTCATTAATCTTTTCTTCAAATCTTTATTTAGGGTCCCTCTAACCGTCAACTCCTTCCTATTCGCAAAGGCCTCTTTTGCTTCTGCAAACCTTCGTCTAATATCCATGCCACTAAGCCCATTTTCCTCTATGACGCTTCCTAAATAAGTACGCTTTTCTACGTGTTCTAATTTATTCCATTCTAGCATTATATTTAGCCTAGCCTTCCTTTTTAATTCTCGAAAAACTCATTAATTTTCTTTTCTTACTATTAATTTTCGTTCCAATCTTCTCGACACTGGTCTTGTAAAGCAGTCAACAAGGCAGTCCTTCGGCACAAGCAGGTAACAAGCAGTCTCCAGTCCTTTGGCTGTTTCACTTACTAGGGCTTGGTCGTCGGCGAATCTGACTTATGGAGGGATATGGGAGATATTAAAAATGGGGAGGGGGGGGGGGCGGGGT
>WURS02008900.1:0-28526 GCA_011762765.2 Rhinocypha anisoptera | reverse complement strand
TTTTGTATGCTGGAATTATTTTTGATTCTTTTAATTTGGAAGGAAAGATCCCTTGTTGCAGAGATTCATTTATTAAAAATAAAAGTGGAGCTTTTATGGCATCCACACAGTGGTAAACAACCTTCCCAGGAATTTCATCAGGGCCTGCACTGAATTTATTACAAAATTTGGAGACAATCTTTTTTAGGTCTGCTTCCAAACAGGGCTTAATAAAAAGTGATGAGGGTGCATTAGCAATGTGTAGTAGATCAGCCTGAGGGGCAGTTGGGGCAGAGGTAGTTATATAGTGCCTATTAAATTCATTAGCCAGAGATAGGTAGCTCATGGCAGTGTTAGTTTCAGTTTTAGGGAGGACTGGGTGCAATTTTTTCTTACCTCTGAAATTATTAATAATTTCCCAAGCAGTTTTCGATTTATTACTAGAATTAAGTAATTTTTTATCATTATAAGTTCTTTTAGCAATTCAATATATTCAAGAGAACACAAAAAAGGCTGCTAAGAATGCAATTTCATAAATCTCTAATTTGGTAAAATCAGCTGTGTGATAAAAATATTTGAGTAACATATAAGGTTTGGTGATTGTAGTGCCCAGGCCCCTGCGAGCTGCCTTGCTCTCCCCAGCAATTAATGCACCCAGGCAATAGCTGACCCTTCTCACGCATCACTTGCACTCAATGAGTTCACTATTCAGCCCGGAGATAGGGAACCTCTATGCAGCTTTGTTTGAGTTGCACCCAGAGCGACTCCCCCCATTCCGTAAAAGTTTTCCATTGGAATCGGAACTCTGACACCTACCTCTCTGTATGTGTGTATTAAGCCATCAATAAACCAAGAGTCAATTAAGTGCATCATATTATTTCACTATTTGTCAACCCATAACCTAATTGAGAGCACCGCAATATGTGTCCACAGTGATGCATCTGGGTGTTTTTCTGGATACCACATCTTCATGGGAAACCACACACCAGCACATGGAAAGGAACTTGCCCCGCTACTCTGATGTGCGAATAGTTACTCACTTGTCAAACTGACATCAAGGTTGGAGGGTGTGGTATTATTTTTAAGGGAACTAATTTTAATCTAAGCTAAAATTTAAACCTTGAATAAATATTGCCTCTTATCTGCATACTCATATGAACTTTCTCTACTGTTTCTGAGGAATTTAGTGGTATATTTTATACATTAAAACTAGTGATCCATGTGAAAGTTAACAATATGATGCACTGCATGAATAAAATCTGACCAGCAATTATCTTGTAGGCAAAACTGAGAAAGACTTTTAAGTTTAAGATAAAAGAGAAACTCTTTTCAGATATTAGCTTCTGAACCTTAAATGAAACCACAATCAAAAGCAAAAGATAGCACTATATATATATGTATACATTCACTCAATATGAGTCAAGATCCTAACAACCAGGTCATCTCTCCTAGTTAGCCTCTTACTTACCGTTGTGAGGTTGTCATTGGCCTCTTTGTTGTTGTAGTTCTTGTGGTAGTAGTTGTCATTGTTGTTGTTGGTCTCATAGATGTTGTTGTTGGTCTCATAGATGTTGTTGTTGGTCTCATAGATGTGGTTGTTGGAGGAGGGGGTCGAGTTGTTGTGGGTGGAGATTGAGTTGTGGTTGAGGATGGCTTCCACCATGCCTCTGTGGTAGTACTCATTGTGGAGGATGTTGGCCACCAGGTCATTTCAGTGCTTGATGTAGTTTGGTGGGACCCCTCATGATCATGAGGAGTTGTTGTGGCAGGACTAGATATAGCACCTTGTTTCATGGAGAGTTAGTAAGGAAAGATTCATGAAACATTTTACAGTCATCAGAAAATAAAAATAATACAAGGCATTATTTCTCGAAAAAGAATGTGAAATTACTATTCAATGGAATAAAATTGCTTGGAGTGATTTGGTATATTTGGCATTGATAATCTAAGATCAATTATAAAAAAGTATCTATTTTTCAATTTCACACATCAGTTTTAGTCCCCAAGTTGGATTTAGGACTATCTAATTGATTGAAGAAAAGAGTTAAAAATTTTCATTTGTTAACATATTGATATTTTATGTGGATACTGGTTTCCCATAATTCTATATTTAACTATATTGTTTCTGCTCACTAAATCTTTTAGTATTTCATTCAATTTAATTCAATGAAATTAAAATATATTTTCACAGAATGCATCCTCAAAAGAAAACCTTGGATGCCAACCAGGATATCTTGGTGGTTAGCATGCTCTCTGGCTAGCCCAAAAGTCACAGGTTAGAATCCCACCCAGGGCATAGAGACTGAATCGTCCAAAAACTAATTTGTAATTTAATAGTACAATCTAACTGGGGAAAAGAAGAGATTAAAATGTTGTAATATCAAGCAAAGTGATCACTGTTTTCAATTTTAATAATTAAATTGCTTTCTAGTGCAAAATAATTCAATTTTCCTTGACATTATTATGATATAAGTTTATCATAATGCATATAAGAACATTTATATATGACCTCCACTAAAGTTTATTTGTGATTGTCTTGTAAATTGTGTGTTTTGGCAATTTTCATTAATATTACTATTGAAATTACCATCTGTGAGATTTTTTCAGATTTTCTTAAATACAGTAATCTTTTTATCAAATTCACTATACCTGTGTCAACACCAGTTGTAAGTGTGGGTGGAGTTGGAGTGATTGGAGCAGGTGGCTTTGTGCAATCATTTCCTTGACTAGCAATTGCATTTCTCTCTTCCCAACCTTCTCCCAACCGCCCTAGCACCCCATTGATTGTAGTGAGGAGAGGGTATGCACCACCGCAACACCTGTTCTGGAAGTCATCTAAATCCACAGTCCACACCATGGCTCCACCAAATCCTCTGTTCTTTATGTACCTCGACTTGATTATTAAAAAAATAACCATTATGTACTTAATGCAAGAAAAAAATGGAAAAACATTTATATACAAGATATATCAATTAAAAGTATTACAAAAGGAAAACCTCTGGTGACGTGCCTTTAGAAGATATGTTTTGAATTTTGAATTATTTGTTCGACTTCATCGCTATCATTTCAGTTTAAGGTTAAAATCCAAGTTCACTCTACACTAAGAAATAAAATATGAACTTGGAATTTATCAAAGATGGACTGTAAATAACTAAATAAAAATAACATGATTGATGGCCAATAGTCTCTCAAAAGAATCATATGACTTTATAATATAGCATATAATAGATTTTATAATTGTTGTTTAACTAGAAGAATAAATAATATGAGGCATGTGCAAACCATATAATTAATCATTTCTGCCATTAATATAGAACCATTATGTACTGAATCTAATATTATATCTTGAAGGATATTAATACTTTCAAAAGCAGTTTAACCTTTCTTAGGAATGAATACAATAAATCTTAGTTAATCATTTAGGTGCTAGGAGAAAAAAGGTTACACCGAACTAAAAAAAACAGGCTGACACATGAAACAGGATGGAGGTCACAGTTTATGAAGAAAGATCAACAAGTGAGCTCACCTTCTCCTTAACTGAAGCCATGTCTTCAAATCCCACCCATTGGTTGCCAGAATATGCATGTGGTCCTGTTGCCCCTGACAAATCCCTCTCAAGAGTCCAACGTCGACTTCGGACTTTTTTCAGTAAAAGAAAGAAATTTTAGACAATTTTAATTTAAAATAATGATTTTTATAATAAAAGTCACTATAGAGTGAAGCTAACATCAAATTTAGAGATTTAATACAAAGACCTTAATATTATTTAAAGTAATTAAAAATGGGGGAGATCTTTTTTTAATGATTACTAAACTTAGATAAAATGAAAACTCTTAACTTGAAACCTATTTATCAGTAAAAGTGATGTAAAACTATGTAGTTGTATCTTTTGATACATAATAAAAAACAGCTTTGCTTCTCTTTTGTTTTTAAAAAGATATCCTGGTTTTTATTTACTTTTACAATCAGAATACCTGAAAGTAGTTAAATATTTCATACTTTTATCACAAATTTCATAGTATGCAAGCATTCCAGGTTGCTGTGTGTAATCTCCAGGCTTTCCATTTCCAACGGCTGGTGCTCCTGCACCATGCTGCATTGGATCAGCCAGTGTGAATGTCTGCCCATAGAGTGGTACTCCCATGATCAGTTTTTCTCTGGCAGCACCCTTGGACACCAGAAGCTCCAAAGTATAATTCTGTAAAATGACAGTTATAAAAACACATAAGTTACACAAATTAGTAAATGCTATCATATAAATATCTAATGATTCAATTCAATCTGCAAACATTTCACTTAAGCTCAACATTAAAATTTTTCATTAGAAACTAATTAAAACAATTAATTCTAACTCCAAGTTTGCCACATGGGTTACTGTGAAATTTATACCAATTGTTTCTCAGGGTTCCCAACAAAAGTTCTTGCAAAGGAGTTGCCTTGTTTTCAATGTTCCAATGAATTTATTAGTCGATTTTATAATTGATAGGATTATAACTTTGTTATATTTTATCTTATTGTAATTTGTGAGAGAGTAGAATTAATTGTACTTAGACTAGTACTAAGAGTAGAGTTTGATTTATAAAAATAATCCATGAGGAAAACCATGAGACAAGTAAATAGAATGAATACACAAGGATGTAAATAAAAAAGTAAAAGAAACCAGCACTAAATTGAGGACTGCCAATTTAAGGATTGAAATATATACATAAAATGGTGTGATCCTCCTAAAACTTTCTTTAAGTGTTTAAAAAAAACATCATAAATGCTAAAGTTCACTTATTCTTAGTTAGTGAGCAATTTCACAATTATTTTAACTTCTGCTTAATGAAATGAGGTAAGATAATGTGTATAATTTTTTGTCAGTACCTAATGTAACACAAAGCCAAGGTTTAATGAAAAGATTTACCTTTGGAAGTACTGAATAGTAAATAAGGAATACCAAAACTGAAATACAACTGTGCTAGAACTTATCCTATGTGATAGAATTATTTGTAAACATCTTTTATACTCTCAGCATTTTTAAAGTGATAAATA
This sequence comes from Rhinocypha anisoptera, assembly GCA_011762765.2. Lineage (NCBI taxonomy): Eukaryota > Metazoa > Arthropoda > Insecta > Odonata > Chlorocyphidae > Rhinocypha > Rhinocypha anisoptera. The sequence goes on along the minus strand of WURS02008900.1, from coordinate 23,513 downwards.
AAATGGATATAGCTTGATTTTTCAAAATGAAGGTATATTTTCACATTTTCAAGGAAAATCATTATTGGTATGAAGATTGTAAATAATTGAGAAATATTAAAAGTTTTGTTTTATGCATATCCATACAAATCTAACAAAATGATAGCAGGAGCATTAAAAATGTAAGAAATTAAAAAGCATGAGAAGAAATTTGGTGAAGTAGCTTAGATAATACCAAAACATATGTATGAATAAATTTATGAATATCTAACCATATGAGTATGCACATTAATTGAAATTAGGTTTAATTTGTGTGTTTGAATTAGCAAATACAATATCCAAATCATCAAATTTCACAGAAGCAATTGGTGAAGAAAAGCAAAAAAAGTTTCAAAATGTAGAGTTAGAAGATTCTGCATTAGGGAATTTTAGTACCTGAAAGAGTTTCCCCAAAAATTACTTACAGTGTTGTAATTAGGCTGTGTGTCTCCTTGTCGATAATAAAGTGGGCTCACATGACCAGTCTGGCCATCCCAACCACCATGGTAATCATATGTCATCACAGAGAGGAAGTCAACATGGTGAGAAAGCTTCCCCACTTCATATGCATTTTCAATTACATCATAATAACCTGATAGGGCTGCAGCAAGGATAAGTGGTGGATTCTGTTTGTGAAATTCCTCTGCAAGCTCCTGCAAACCATAGAACATATCTGAGTACAGCATCTAATCAATAAAAGTTGGTAACATGTAAAAGGCAAATATTTTCCAAGTTTAACTACTTTTGGCATTTATATATTTTATTTTCAGCTTATAATGTGCATGGGTATATCGGGAAGAGCCTGGTGTTGGCCAAGTATTCTGGGAAAAATAAATAACACTTCTGACATCACAAAAGATGGAGTGATTTTTTTATGTTTCATTGGAGTAAAATATCAACTTATACTCGTAAGATGGAAAATATGGTAAATGGAATCAAATAGAGAACCTCCAAGAATTAAAATACACATATTAAAATGATGTTTCAAACATTTATTTCTGTAATTTATAGTCTGATATGACCAGACAATGTATGTTAAATTATTTGAAACCATAAAAACAAGTGAATTACAAATATAAATGCTCAAATTTTATCAGTAACCAGAATGACTTATTTTTCATCAATTGCCAATAAAAATCATAAGAGACAAAATGAATAGCAATTTCCAGTAACACTATAATTTCGGTTACTCTAAAAGAGAGATTCAGACAGCAATGTTTACCTTCACCAATTTTGTGAAGTTTGGTGGATCAGATGCAGGTCCACGGGAACAGTCAGATTGCCAGCAGCGTGGATAGTGCCAATCAATGTGTAAACCTGAGAAACCATGCCGACGCAAATAAGCTATGGTTTTGCTGATAAAATTGCTTCGAGCCGTACTGCTGCTAACAAGACGGGAATACTTGTCACCAGCTGAGTCTGTCCAACCTCCAAGGGAAAGCAGAACTGACAGTCTCTCTCCATTATCACTTGCTCCACCAGGTCTTTGTTTTGTGGAGCGAGGAGCAGGCAAGGAGGTTACACGCTGATAAAAGTCTAAAAGGAATAAAAACATAATTTGAATATTTTTGCCTACGGAAACCATCTGCAGTGTTATTAATAAAATCAATATCTATAGCATTCTCTTTTATATCTATAGACTTTTCATCTATATCTCTTGGCTGCAGATTACGAACATCTACGTTTTGTTGGATGAGTGCAGTGAATATGAATTAATACATATGGCCGCCTCCTTCGTACCTTTTGTAGTCCCTCTCTTTTTATGGCTTGACCTTTCTAAGAAAGGTTCGAATGGCAGTTTCTTACTGTCCTGGTATTGACCCCCCCCCTTTCTAGTGCTGAAGGTTCACAACCCTCAGGTGTGTGTTTGATGAATGCATTATGTCCGTCGAGTTTCGTGAAATTCTTTTCTGAGCTCCCCCTAGTCATTTTCCTTAGTTGTCTCTTGAGTTTCAGTTTAATGAAGGTTATAAATTGAAGTATTTACATACTATTTAGTATCAAATTAATTAGAAATGATCAAGGAAATAAACTTGGGAGTGAAATTTGGGTATATTCACATATGAAATGTTTCCCCTTTGGTCAATCGTAGCTATGCTGCACCACACAGAGGGAAAAGGGCATCAAGGGTCACTCAGAATTACAAGGGTCTGCTACCCTCTAAACACTTGCCGGTGCTTGAAGGAAAGTATGTCCTACCAACTTTTCTCCTGCACACAGCCATTATGAAAGAACAAGGCCGCTGCAGCTAAAGGGTTAAAATGAGCGTGGATAATACAATATATTTTAAAACTTTCATAGTAATAAAGAATATCATATACAACAGAGGTTGCTGCAAATGTCCCTAGGGATTTTTACATCTTTTAGTGATCTCTTCTGGCTTGTACATTCATCTTTCCAATAGTAAATATGGCATTGAACAAAAACAATATGCTTTTAAGTTCATTTGGTTTTACATGTGATAGGAACTCATCTTGTAGAAGCCATGGTTTACTCTAAGAAAAATGGACAATTGAAGTGAATTTTCAGTAGGGAAATCAAAAATTATTGAAGCAAAACAAATTATTGTTAATAAAATTTCGATAAGCCTGAGAATCAGCTCTCATGCATTTAACTGATAGAGATCTAACTACTATAATAATCACTATAATTCTAAACACTATATTCAATACTCACTGTTTTCAAGGTCAGCCCATGGATCAAAAGGAACAATTTCTAACTTGTGTGTATCTAGAGACGCAAAAGCATATACAACATGGGTGCAGAGTCTTGAATCCACATGTTCAGGTACAAATTTACTCTCTCCTTTACGATACCATGCCCAGTTAGTGAAATAGCATACAACCTTGAAGTTTTCCTCTGAAAAGTAATAAAGTTAGAAAATTAACATCATTAGCAAAATAATATAAAAACATCAAAGAGCAAACAGGAATTTAATGACAATTTTCAGGATAAAATGAAATAAAGAATGTATTAGAACTAATTGTACCAAAATTGAGACCAAGATGGATATGCATTAGATTATGTACTGAACTTCCTCTGAACTTAAAGAATATACGATCATATGATTCTTTTAAGAAGAAAGTAAAAATATTCTTACTGGGGAAGATATCTCACATCTACTAATGTTTAAAAGACAAGATGAATAATTTTTCCATTCAGAATATTATGTAAGTCATGCAATTTTTTTCTGTACTTCAAGCACTGTTATGAACCCTAAAAATGATTACACTTGGTGTTAATAATAAATCATTTTTTTCAAATTTGCCTGTTAACTAGATATCATCAATCAGCCCAAAGTACCAATTAAAAACCAAAGTTACCTAATAACAAAGACATAAATTGCTTTCACGCACATAATATAAAATCGAAACCTTCACAATTTACCAAAGAAAAATATCAATATATGAGACACAAGACAAATAAAAGTAGGTCAACCTGTTGATGATAGTTATTCATTGAAAGCAGAGTCATGAGTCTTGTGCTTTTTATGTGGTGTGGATACATAAGTTTACAATTATGAATAATTGGCTGGCTAATCATTGTTAATATATCACAAATATTCTATATAAAATTCATAAATGTCAATTAAGTCTTCTCAGGCTTTCCACAGGGTCAGAGTTTTATCAATCAACATCTTGATAGCTGACACCACCATTTGTTTGCATTGGTGATTAACATCCTGAGGGAGTCATGTATCAAATTGACATCTGCTGAAACTCTGAACCAGTGGAAAACCCAAGATAATTTAATTAGAATTTTGTATTGATAAAACACAAGATCTTTGAGAAACTTCAAGATAGTCTTATGATAAAAATGAAATTCTAAATATAAATTGAAATAAATTTATAAATGAAATTATTCATTACCTCCTACGAGTTTCTGCTTCTGGTTGGGCACAAATTGTACACTTTCCTTGGTTGGAAGATATGGTGTGTCTAATGTTATACGAGAATAGGGAGAAACAGGAAAATTATGATATCCACTGACAGATGATGGAGGCCTAGTTGCAAGTGGCAATTCTTCACACCTGGCTCGACTGCTTGGTGCACACTTGTGACTGGGAACATCAAAACTATATCCGGATGGACACTGAAGGTGTACACCCCTTCCATCATGGCACCACACATACGCCCTGCAATCCGAAGTGCGAATATCCTGCACCAAATCGTCATCATTATTCACACCCTCACAAAGTTCTGCTGCTCCAGCTCCAGCTGTGGCACGGGCTGATTATTAAAAAAAAATCATAACAGGCATAAATACTTGCAGCTCTAGTAAATTGCAAAATAAACTGTACCATGTACTCCAAGTTAAAATGATATACTTCTAAGACCTCATATCTATCTGAGTAGATTTTTAACATTAAGAAAAGAATCATGACTGCATACAGTAATTTGGATGACTGCACAAAATAATGCTACCACTAAATGTTCACATTGAGAGTAATTATTCCAGATTTGGAATGAGAACATTGGGAAATTGAATTAAAAAATTAGAAGGCAAAAAGAAGATTTGTATGACTTGGAATAAAATTAAAAATATTCACACACAGCATATTTATTAAAAATATGATTATATGGAAATTGGAAAGAATAATTTAAAAATAATTATATTTTACATTCATCCCTGTCAATCCCATGGACTGATTGGCTCTAACATCTCTACTGAAAAATCCCATGAGTTAATAGATCAGCTCCTTCATATTAACACCAAATTGAAAATTTCCATTATCACCATCATCACAGGTTGTCAATCCAAAGATTGGTTAGCCACCTCTGTCCACAAAACCAACCAGCCACCTGTCAACCATTACACATCCCTGTATCCCCTGATTGAAAATTTCTCAATTATTCTGACTCATACACTATCCTTGCCCTCTTAAGATCCCTCATAGGATCCTTTCTAATTCGGTTTTCATCAACTGTAATTTATAACTCTATTTACTCTATTTTATAACCTTTAACTATTTTATGAAAATGCTCTACAAATTTGTAAGAGAATATTTCACAAAGTATTCACTAAATTTGAACTAAACTCAAAATAAACATGTATATCTGTAAGTATAAATTCTCATTACTAATATTAGTTAAATTTTATTTCAATGCCCTTATCATTTCTCAATGTAACTCATGGATATCAGTGGTACTAAGAAGGTTAAATATACATGTAATAATCTTAAATAAACTTTTTTAATGAATGTATATTTTTGTACTGAAGCTCTGGCAGTTCAAGATAATACAATGAGGTGAGGCAGAATTTTAAATGCAAGACATGCCTCAGACATACTGAAAAGTTAATGCGGCTCTCTTTATACAGTTCTAGACTTTTACTCTGTTTCATGTAGTGTAAGGCCATCAACATAAGAGAAATAAAAGGAGTAGTATATCAAAGAAGAAGATGAAAATACAAAGCCAGGGTTCCAGAATTCACAAATAATTATAATTTCTGTCAATTTACTGAAATAATAATTGCATAGTGTCAACAATGCTTGGATATATCTTCTTTGATTAGAAACTAATATACCAGAAAATCATCTAGGTCTTTGTAGATTTTTACTGACATTCCTTAACAGTATAAATTTCAAGAACTACTCAGATATTTATATTTATTCAAAAGAAAATGTAGTCGTTGTTAGAATGGGCAGTGGTTAGTGTACAATGAACATGGACATTGCAAAAGGAATATTACTTACCTATGTTCAGACATCCAGCAAGATGAGGCCAGTTACAGAGTTTAAGTTTGGAATCAAAGTGAAGTCCTTCTGGGCACACATATGTGTGCTTACTACCCCATTCACAACGGTAATAAATACTGCAGTCTTTTGGGTCAACAATGTGACCAGTGCCCTTACAAGATGGCCCTGGGCCCAATATAACCACTGGTTCTCCTGGCAATGGCACAACCATTGTGCCTCCTTCCTCCTCACTTGACGTCTCGCCTCCTTGTCCTCCAGTTGGTTCTTCTTCCTCAAGCATAGGAACCTCTTCCATGGGAGGCATTTCTTCCTCAAAAGTTCCAACCCCACCTACTTCTTCCTCCACAGGCAAGACGACTTAATGGCAAAAGAAAAAGGATGACACCATGTAATCAATACTGCTTGAAACTGTTTTTTGACTTAAATAAAGGAATCTTATAGTTCTTGCAAAGACAGCTAAATCAATAACTTCTAATTTTTATTGTTCATGTACATGACAGAAAATATCACATATTTACCCATATTTACCCATGACATATCATGGGTAAATTACTCAATAGAGTGATTAACAAAAACATCACCAGTGATCACAAGAGAACTTTGCACTTAACATTTTAACTATTACATTAACCAGAAAGAAAAATTTGGAGAAATATTGGATAACATAAAATGGCAGCCATCATTAGATTATCAATGAAAATCAGTTGACAAAACTGAAAACAAACTAATAAATTCTTGAAACTATCAATGAAATAATTGGAAAAATATATAGATCATTCATATGTAATTCAGGTGCCCTACTTATTATTGGCCTACTTATATTATTTTTAATTTGTAAATAATTTTTCAAAATAAATACATATGTGCAAATAGAAAGACTTTTTCCTTAAAACCAATGCTTCCATCAGTGTATCACTTCAATGGAGACAAAAACAATCTTTATTATTATATCCATTGATGTCTTAGTATTACACTTAAGACAATCCCCATTGATGATTTGTAAGTTACCTTATTATTCAAGCTGACCAATCAGATGAAGAAATGACATAGGAACAACCATAATTGAGTGATTGAGGATATAGGACAAGTCAAAAAAACATTTCCAACTGCCTAATAACATCCCTAAAATGTTTCTTTACAAAATAAAATAACTGTGAGAAAAGAAATATTAAGCAATATTTAAAAGCAGAAAAATCCAAACAACTAAAACACATTGCTGTCTCTCTATCCAAATCTTGTATGGTACCTCTAACCAAGCTCCACAACTTTGACTGAGAGAAAATCATGAGGCAAAGAACTCTGAGTAAGAGAGTCAGAGATCTGATTCTTTCGAATTCTAGGTGAGTCAATAATAGCTACAAGGTAAAAAAATGTCTACATGTCCAGCAAATATATTAAGATTTAGTATTTTTCTAGGTGACCAATTCAGATGAAATCTTCACTGGTTTCCCACCAAGTTAGTGTATCAGGCAGCTAAATCAACAGCCAATACCCCAATCTGGGTGGAAAGCCAGTGAAGATTTCACCAGAAATATGTTAAGTTTTGGCTGGGATAGGATCAAGGATTGTGCTACATGAAGTGTAAAAATCTAACCTTATCCAAAATATATTGTTTTAGAGACATGCCACATTTTATGCAAAATGATTACTACTTTCTCAGCAGTGAAAATTGTGTGGAAGATTAAAGATCAATATTTTTGTTTTCAATAATATAAGAGTTCTTTATTTTTAAAATTACATACATTATGTTTTAGAAAAAATTAAATTCTATCCCTGCCTGTATCACTAATATTTTATTGTTGTTCAATTATTTGTGAAATAGGAAGTACAGTACCTGGTTTAAGAGCCTGCTTCACAGCAGTGAGAAGTGGATATTTTCCCTTGCCACATAACCCTTGGAAATCATCTAAATCCACAGACCACACCATCACACCACCAAGTTGATTGTTCAATACATATGATATCTGTAACAAATAGAATTTTAGCATGAAGTTTAACATAAATATCAAAATAGATTATTTTTAAGTCTAGTAGCAGTGAAAAGAGGATATATTAACTTGCCACATAACTATCAGTTATCATTCAAATTCATACACCAAACCATCAAACCACCATAAAGATTCTTTAACATATAAGATAAATTTAATGAATGCTATTTTAAACACTTTGTGGAAGTAATAACTACTAACCTTGCTCTGAATACTTTCTTGGGTGTCATAACCTATCCACTGGTCTCCCATCACCATGTATGGGGAGCCTCCTTCATCCACTTTCTTCATCCACCCACCACCTTCCTCTGCTTTTTCACAAATTTCAAAGTAAGCCATGTACCCAGCTTCCTAAAAAAATATTTGGTTAGAAGTTAAAATATATACCAAGCAAGTGGATATTCAGCAAAGTTTTATTTGATCACCTCTTACATTGTAACACTTCATTCATATTAGTTAGGATAGGTTTCCAGTATGATGCCAAAAAAATTTTATTTATTTTTCTTGTAAAAATTTTACAATACATCTGCACAATAAAATACAAAACAATGACGACCTGGGTTTCGACATTAGTAATGTCATCATCATGTCATCATGAGGACACCTGATAATGATGTTACTAATGTCGAAACTTAGGTCGTGATTGTTTTGTATTTTATTGTGTAGACATATTGTAAAAGTTTTAACAAGGACTATGGATTCGTTACACGAGGTTGAACCTCATGGTGTCTCATTTGATTTATTATTTCTTAAGCCTTACAAATGAGCAACTCAGAACACTTATCGACCAGTAGAATATAGAAAATAGTTTTTCACGGAACAAAAAATTCCAAAGATCATCTTCATTATTTTGAATCATCTAAAATATTATTATAGACAATAAGTATAATTTCAGAATATATGTATATATGCTATTTAATATACTGAAGGAATTCATTAAATTTCCTTTATTTTATCCAATGAGTTCCTGTGATCCTTGCAATTGAAGAATATTATGACATTAGAGCCTGAGATTTGATTGCAGATGTTATCAGCCTTTGTCTGGACCAGAATAAATTATACTTTTTGAGGTGGGGAGAGTAGGTTAAAGAATGCTTTTAAAACTGAGTCAGAGAGATGAGAAAAAATCATCTTAATTTTCTCCATTGTTTCAATTATTAGACCTCAAAAAAGCATACACTGAATTTCTCAATTTAGAATTCCACCCAGGAAATACACTCAAAGACGAGACTGGTGAATTATTAGAAGGATTGATTCTGGTGACAGTAAGTATATACATATTTTCAGTGATTCAGGATCACCCTCATAAGCATGACAAAAAATTGTGAGAGGACAGAAGAGTAAATCAGTGACATGATATTAAGTTTGATGTGTGAATAGATAAATTGAATAAAAATTCCAAAAGGCTAAACACTACTAAAAAGTCTAACAAATCATACCAACAGGACATGCATACATTGAAACTAGCAGTGCTTCACAATCGTTGACATTCTTATTGTCTTTCAATTTGAAATCAAGTGTGATGGAGCCCACATTTGAAAAAATAATTAGGTAAGTGAGGTAGTTAAATTAGGTGTGGATTAAAAAGTTTTCTGGAATAAAAGTAAATATATGTAGCATGTTTTTCTCTTTTATTCAGCATGAATATATCCCCATTATTGTTTTTTGGCATGTGATTTTACCTGAGTGTAAAATCCAGGCTTTCCAGGGCCCTTAATGGAAGCACCTGGCATATTTTTGGATGCCTCAGCTAAGGTGAATGAGCGACCATAGAAAGGAATACCAATGACCAGTTTATCTGGGGATGCACCCTTCTTCAGCCAGTACTTGACAGCATAATCCTAAAAAATATTTGAAAACAACAAAAGGTATAATCCCCAATAAATGTCATAGTCAGCATCCCCCTAACTCAATTCACAGATGATACATTTATGAGCAATTGAAAGATGAAAACGTAATTAGATATACTCTGGATGTATTTTTTAAATTTAGTAACTAAAAGGCAATAAACTACTTCATGCTTTCTCTTTGATATTTATTGGAAAGTGAGAAGTGGTCATTTGATGATTTTCAAAAATTAAGTCCTTTAGTTAGTAGAATTAATCATATAAAAAATGTTATTTATGCTCATTACATTACCCAGTATAATTTCAAGATTGGCTTCTTCAACAATGAGATCCCCTGCATTCTTTAAAAGGAAAAATTATAGTTTCTTATCCACTCACTAAATTGTAGAAGTGACCCAGGCCAGTGTCAACTGTAGTCATCTTTAGTGGCGAGTGATGGATGGCTGCAGCATCCCTCTCAGCATGCATATCAAATGTGGCAAGCGACAGGAAAGACAGGTGCTTAGTGAGGCGTGGTACATCATAACCGTCGTCCACTCGGAACCTGGAGGCAGACACAGCAGCTGATATGATCCCATTCGGTCCCAAGGCTTCCATCAATTCCTCAGCCAAGAGTGCAAGGCGCTCCTTGTCTTCTGGCACCCCTCCTGTTTCTGCAGCTCCTGAGGATGAAGAAACAACAAAGAATGTCCCAGATGTCCTTTCCTCTCTACCCTTATTCTATTCTAAGTTTAAAAATGGTCACCTTAGGTATGAGCAGGAGCTGTTAATTTGACTGAAAATCTTGGTGATATTTCCATGAGATTTGCAACAGGTAAAAATGACTCATAAGTATTGTAGTTTGTGCCTAAAAATATTATTTTCACTAATCACATTCAAAATAATAATCAGCACTTTGGGGTTGATCCATTGCAAAAATATACTGTAAGCTAAAAAAATATATGATTAGGCTACCAAAGGCACTTCGATTACAGTGAGCTGTTTTTTCACCAAAATTATACAGGAGTCGGTAGAGCAATGTTTCCTTTTGAGGAGAGTGATTTTAACTTGATAATCACGTATTTCTGAATAAATTAAAATTAATCCTATAAATATTAATTATTTCTCAAAAAACAAAATATTTAAACATGCCCTTTATATAACTGAAAAAAATTACGAGATAATAAAGTCAATGGATAGTAAACCAGTTTAATCCTCAAGTAGATAATATATTACTTATTGTTGTGAAAAATGATGATATAATATCAGTTAACCTGAAAGGGATAAAATGCACTTATAAGGTAGATTTTTATGGTATTTCAATTATAATTAGTGGAGACCAATTGATAATCAAGACAAAATAAATATAGAAACCTGGAATTTTCACATTATTGGGGCAAGAATATAAATGTGTGCAGCATATAGTTACCTGTATTTAACATTCCTGAGATTTTTACCACAACTTAAAGAAGAGAAATTCAATATAACAATGTAGAAATGCTCTAAACTTCTAAGTAATAGCTTAATAACATAAGTATGTAAACTTTAAATCATAATGTTCTGGAATGCATATATTTCTTATCTTACAAAATTACAACACTGGTATCAGGCATGAAATCTTTCATAGTTTCAGTATTTGACATTATCCTTCAGACTATAATTTTTTTGTCGACTCCTTACTTTTGGGGTTAGCAGACAAAGGAATCTCAGTATTATCCTGACCATGGAGACTCACCTGGGAATTCCCAGTGGAGGTCCACACCATCGAATTGGTGATCCTTGAGGAAGTGGATGACTGAACGAATGAATTCACGCCTCCTGGATGCAGAAGAGACCATCTGCGAAAACTTCCTCCCTCCTTCTCCCGCCCATCCTCCCACAGAGATCAGGACTTTTAGGTCGGGGTTCATCCTTTTGAGGCCGACGGCGGCCCTGTAGCCTCCTGGGGAGGCGCGTCATCACGGAAGAAGAGGGAAGAGAGAGAGAGAACCCCCGGTTGGCGGGCGACAGGCCGATCGTGTAAGCGAAGCGGGCAGCGGGAATTCAAGGGTGCGAGCGAGGGAAAAAGATAGAGAAGTGAACACATTGAAGATAAAAAACTATTACATTTACAATTATTAGTTTTTAAGTTTAAATTCTTTACCACCAGGCATAAAAAAGATAATGAGATGAATTAAATTTCATAGACAATCTCCATCAGTAATGATTTACTTTTTTTGTACGGAGTAGAAAAATAAGACATTAGGGGTGTTTTTATTTAGTTAAATTAGATTTTATTTAATAGCCACTAGAATAAATCGTTTTTTTTTATATCTTGCAAACGAAATTTTTCCTCCTACTACATTACAACGAGGAAATTATTTTTATAAACCGTATATCTCAAAGTATCAGAACAAAATTTCAAGTAAGATAAGTCAACGGATGCGTGTTTTTCTCGTATGAATAATGATAATGACAAAAAGAAGGATGAAACTCAGCGATACATCTATTTAGGATTCCTAAACGTTGACAGGCGGTACTCCATCACGTCACCTCTTGCCCTTCCCGGCAGATTGAGTAGTAATAGGAGTCTCGTTTGTTGTCGGGAGCTCGAATCGCAAGGAGAAAGACACGTGAAAAAATATATACACATTTCATCCCCAGATTTCTGAATTCAAAATTCGTGGCCGTCGTTACCCACCCAACTCTCCCCCTTTCCCGCAAACGCGGGGCGATACAGCACCACCATCTGCCTTTGACCTACCTTTGACAATGTCATAGTCTTCGTTGTGGGGCGTGATGGCGAACGAGTGCGGGTCGAGAGCAGCGAAGGCGTAGACGAGGTGGGTGCAGGCGAACGGGTCGAGCGAAGTGCTGGAGAAGTCCATCGGCTCCCTCCTGTAGGCGGCCCAGCTCTCCACGTAGCACACGACGCGGTTGGAGGGCTTGTTGCCCTTTCCCGCGCCGGGAAGGAATCCGGCGAGTTTCGTGAAGGGGAAGTTTCCCTGGCCAGCTGAGAGAAACAATACCCTTAAACACCGGCTTCATTCATAACGATGCATGGGGTCAAAACTTGCGCTATTCATCGATAATAAAGATTTGTTACAAATTCTTGATCCTTCAGGTTGTACGTACTATTGTCGTGGGAAAAGGTCCTGTGAGATCATTTGCGATCAGGGACATAATAATTTACAAAGTAGTTTTGTCTCTTAGTTTTAGCTTACATAACATATGTTTTTTATGTTGACAAATGAGTTCATCACATAGAACCACAGAAATATGACATAAAATGTATGAGCTTGTTGATGCTAATTTTTTATACTTTATACTTGGAGATATGTGCTGAAACTCAAAATAAGGAGCCTTCCCATAGCAGCTGACATAAATCAGTCGATAACGTGAAAAGAATTGCTCATCTACTATATGTAATATACAGGTCCAAATATCACCATCTGGAACTGGCTTTCGGATGTTAATCCGACAAATAAATTACAACAGAGAAAATTATCTTCAGTAGGCACACCGAAAAACATATCGAAAACCATTTATCGTATCTCCAAGGCACACTGTGACCAACGATGTCAAAGTGAGGAATGCGATCAACAAACGGATTATTCAGATTTATGGATACTTACACAGAGGAATATTCCCCAAAATCACTCAAGTTATAAAATATACAGAATAAAGTATAATTTGATTTAAATAGCATATACGAAAGGCATTATGGCGAGCTTCATATCTAAAATTTAAGGAAAATATTTCGTGCAGCACACCGATAAATATGGTTTTAGAAGATGTAAAACACCAGAGGGAAGGACAAAATGTATGAATAATCAACGCAAAGGTTTGTTTAAAAGAGACAGCACAGCTAGCTTCACATAAAATCTTAAGTGGTATGGCTCTTATAACATCGGACTTCAGAAGGCAGTTTCTGTCTCTGTCTCCTGAGTCTTGCCAAAAAGATTCGGTGCCCGGAAAATAAAATAGACTGGGTCTCGCCGAAGGTGTTCATAATATAGTATCACGGGGAATTAGAGAAGAAATCGACGAACAAACATCATTTAATGGTTGCTAAAGTGAGCCGTGTGAGTATTTATAAAAAATGTTATTCATATTAAGCAACCTTTACCACTAGTGTGAGAGACCACATGCAATTTGAAAATCAGAAGGAAATTACTCTCATTTTATTAACTAGTTAAAATGTTGGAAGAATTTCTGGAAAGTATTTATTAGAGAAAATTATTATTTCGTTTGGTTCAATGGAAGCAAATTTCACCCCACAAACTACAATAAGCAAAATGAAAAGTCAATTATGGCGATTTTGGATTGAAATATTCAGTCGTTCCTCGTCACCTTAAACACTTGGAAAACCAAATCGTTCGATCTCATAGCCACAAGCTAATGTCTTCAAATGAATGCTACACTAAATATAACAAATTGTTCAAATATATCCTATTTATATAAATGAAGACAGTAGATATTTGTTATGTCATTACCCTGCCAGAAGGCTTTACGCGAGGAATTGTCGCGGAATTGATTACTCGTAGCCTCGACATAGGACTTATTCTTCAAACGTTAAACTTCTGAGATCTGTCCTTTAATATGCTCCAGACTTAAACAGTCACGATCAAGATCTAGGGATCGAAAGTCAGTTGCTTGAGTCCAAAAAATGTTTCTTCTCCACTTAGGAGGCAGTAGAACAAATCGACTTGTCACTGCTCAATTGTTACAACCACGTTCCTCATTTCATCCTAAGACAATCGCTGCTAAATTTGAGAAATAAACAATTTATTATTTTCACTTTAAAGAAATCTGTCCTCTTTCAAGCCCTTAAACGATCCATAGTCTACACGGAGGAGTGCGTATAATATTTTGGAAAGAAATAATTCATAGATTGTAGTTGCCTAGGAACTCACCTTTGATCTTCTTCTTGACGACCCGCACCTTTCCCTTGAGCCAGCCGTCCCTCTGCTCAGACGACAGGACGGGTCGGCCGAGGGGTTTGGCGTCCGACCTGGTCACCCTATACCAGCCGATGGGGCCGGGGAGAAGGCCGAAGTAGAGCGGGAAGGGCGGCAAGGCCGGCGGTTGGAATCCGAAGGACGGGGGAGAAGGAAGACTCTCCACGGCCGTCCTGTAAGGGATGCTTTCGCGGGCTCTGGGGAATGCAAAGAGAGGTGTCCAGGGTTAAATCGAGACCAAGTGACAGACCTCGCAAATACCCACATTTGCATGTTCTCGGATTTCATCCTGCTTTTATTCATTGTCACCTACCTCTCAGGGGTTAGGTGGAAGAGGGAACTGTTTTAAAGTCTCAATTCCGCCCTAATAAAGGCCGATTACCTATTATTGTTTATAATGTTGTCGTTATTCTTCATCTCTCGAAATATTAAATCGTAAAAATATTACATCGGAGTCATGTCTCAAGCTGCAATACTTTGTTCTGTTATGTTTCTTGCACCGGAAACTGACAATAGAGTTGTGTGTTAACTACTACCGTTTTTTTAGGTTTGCACATAAATTCCTGGGTAGTTTCAGTTCCTGAAGGTTACCCTGTAGGTTTTTTGTATTACTCCCGTAGAGAGGAGATTAATATTGGTAGCACTCTTGACTTTGTCTTGCCCTTATTAAACAAAGGCAAGCAATTTTATATTTATCCGGTTGCACTTATTCCATTTTTTGTGCTTGGTAATGATATGTCTGAGTGCTTTCTGGTCTCTCTTTTCTATTACAACCATATCTGGTTTCTTTTGCATCCAATGGTGATTGATGACCGATGTTGTTCTATCCGTAATTATATATCTATCACAATAGATATTTTAAAAGTATATTTCTATTTTCTACTATTTTTGGTGGATTGCATTTTTGCCAAGGCTCGTTATTTTCTTAAATAAGGTTATATTTTTTGCATAGTTTTATATGTATCTGTTTTTCTGCATCATTGTACCTATCCGAGTGATCCTTTGGCTTTAATGTGCTGCAACCATTCATTATGTGATGTAGTGCCTCACTTTCCCTTTTGCGGGTTTTTTGCCTCACTTTTCTCTTTGCTGCAATAATTTTTTAAAATCATAATTTCCTGTTTTAATTACTTCATTAGGAATTCTTCGATTTCTGCCGAAAGCCCTCCTGTCTGTTGGAACTTTTTTAAAGCCTTCTTTATCGACGTGTTGTTTGGATCAACTTAGGAGAACATCCACCGAACAGTGTTTCATCGCCCCGTGACATTATCGGATTTTTCTCGTCTGAAACAGAAGACGCTTTTTTTTCACCGTTAACATACCGCGGCGGTAAGCAGTGATCAAAAACTGAGTCAATAATTAAAATTTTCAAAGAGGGATGAAAATTTGGGCGGGAACGAAAAAAGTTTTTCATGTCTCTGAATGCGAGCTGTGGCTGAGGGAAAGTTTAATAAAGTATTGCTAACCCCTGATTGGGAGGGTTTGTGTAGTGTCTCCCAATCCTTAATCACAATTACCGGGAAGTCTATGTGTGCCATTATCTCGAATGGAAATCGGTCGATATTTGGGAGAAACTTATAAAATTTCTCCAATTCAGAAAATAAGAAATGTCACAACGACAGGGAATGTGGTTACCGAAGTTAAGGATCATCAAGTGCCTCACAAAGATTCTCATCTTTAAAAGAGGGCTACTTCAATCGCAGTATTTAGCATGAGTTCGTTAAGACTTCTCTTGGCAAACGAGGCAAACAATGAATGAGGCGCGAACAACATTTGATAAATGAGACAATTGAAAATTTGGGTACAAAAAGAGTATGCGCAACCTTGGAAATTTCTCAATTACTGCTTTACTGACAGTGGGTTAACGTTTCTTCCATTTTAACTGATGAGGCACGAATACTTTAGGGAGAGAAATTAAAATTTAAACAAAAAAATTATCGTAGAAATAGGAAAATTCTCTCGCCACATAAAATGTTAATTTTCTTTGTGATTTTGTAGTACTTTTCGAGGTGTACTTAGAATTTAGTACTTCGTACAAGAAAACGATATACCTACACATACTAGTAACGTACTGTTTCCACATACATACCAAACGAACTAAAAATGCTCGATTTGACAGCGTAAATGATGAATTATAATACAAGGTGTAGAAAATGGAGAAGGATAAACATTTTTTGTCGTATTTTCCTTACCTGTCTCTCGCTGTGGGGACGTGCTCCACCGCCTCTCTGAGTGGAAGAGCGCGTGTTCCGAAAGCATCTTGATTCAGCCAAGTCCTGCGAGTAAAATTTCCGCTTAAGTATTAACAAGCAACAAGCACTTTTAAGTTTGCAGCGTAAGATCAAGGGTTAATTAAATAAAGTCAAAAGGGTTACAACGAAAGAGTCAAAAGACAATTAGTTCTTTCACCTCACACTCTTACCGTATACCCTTTCCGAAATACTTAAGAACATTCATGAACATTATTTAATGACATGACTTAATGACATTTATTTATAATGATTACAAGATATTTGAATCCAATCATAGTGGCAAAATGAATAAAAAAGTATTTATCTCGCAGAATCTTGTAGTATTGCTTGATCGAGCACTTTAGTTCAAGATCATTACTTTGTCTTTGATCAAGCAGCTTCAGAAATCAATAAAAAAATTAGTAGTTTCAGGAATTATTTCATGGAAGTATCGGATATCCATTTTGAAATGATTGCAATTTGGCACTAAATATCAATCCTGAAGAGCACAGAGAATCGTTGTTTCAAATGTGTTTTACTCACAAATCCATTAGATTTAACGGATAAAATGATTCATTGGATTGAAATTCTACTTCGTATGACCATTTTCACAATCCCAGTTTTCATATCTCAACCTTTCCAACTTTAACTTAACTTGACGTTTAATCTTTCCTTTAAATTATGTGCTGTGAAAGATTAATTTAATCATTGTGACTACTGTTAGAAAACTTAGCTGTGATGGTCATAGTCACTTGGGAGATTTTTCTGTAGGAATATTTCTGAAATTTATAAATTAATAAGAGAATATATCAGATGTAACATAGGCTCGGTGTTCTATTCAGATAGAAGGAGACATCAGTAATTGATTGAAATAAATAAAAAGTGGTTATAACTAAATATCACAGTAAAATGTGTAGAGAAACCGATGACGATACACAAGCGTCCAAATTGCAAACATAGGCATACGGAAAGGATACAAAACATTAATCTGAATAAAGTTTCAATATTTTTAAGTCCACTCGAAAAGAGTTAACACCTTCCTGACGTCTAAAGGAACTATGTCCTGGTGTGTTTGAACGGATGATACAACATTTTATTCGCACGCGATCACAAAAGCTGGTGAACTCCTTGGACAGACGTTGCACCATGCTGTTTGGAGGAATTTAAACGAATGACCTCTAGAAAACCGATCGAGAGTGACGACGATGTCCCTTGGTGTGACGACGATGTCCCTTGGTGTCATTTAAGCGGATGAAAGCGGTGAATGTGAGCGGAGGCGGATTCGCACTCACGTGTAAGCGGCCGAGAGGCGGGCCGGAGGCGGCGGGTGATCTGGAATCCTCTCGACTGAGCTCCGCTGGAACGTCGGCGTGGTCCCGTCCTCCGCCGCGGGGGCGCCCCAGAGCGTCGGGACGACGCCCAGCGCCGCCGCGACGAGCAGCAACCGCCACGGGAACATCACCTGGACGGAGCAGAGAGAGAGAGAGAAGCAATGAGTAACAAGGAAGGAAAAAAGTACGTGACATCCCGCCGGTAAACGAACAGGTGAAGAGGATAAACATATAACAGGGGCTGTTAACCAGTAGGGAATGTCTAATTTCTCCATATGCAGAGGATATTACACACAAAGCCAGGCCAGAAGAGAAACAACCATTCATTTACTAACCCAAAATACAGGTAGAAAAGTTTACTTATTTGAGTAGCATCATAGAGGAAAATGGACGTTATACTCGTATATCGGCTTGGGTATTGGATGAAGAATTGCATTAGCAAAAGGGGCATTTGCGAAAGGAAAGAGTTGATGAGGACCATAAGACTTGGAAAAAGGATTAGTGAAAATTCTCATGCGGAGCGTAGTATTATATGGATCCGAAACCTGGAGCACGAGGAAGGATGATGAGCGGAGAATGGAGACTTTTGAGATGTGGTATTGGTGAAGGTGAACTGGACGAAGAAGAAAACTAATGAAGAAATGCCGCGAATGGTGTAGGGGAGGAGTGGTAATTGTTGATTTCAATCCAATGAAGGCAGGAACGAAGGAAGGGTGGGAGGGGTGCACAGAGACATTGAATGCAGTTGAATGCTGTAATGGAGGGTGGAATGTTATGGGTAAACGAGGTAGGGGTAGGACGAGAAAAGGCATTTTGGATAGAATGATAGGTGGTTGGAGGTATGCATATTTAAAGAGGGAATAAGTTAAGATGAAGCTAGGAAGATTACCCTTCAATACAGAAACCCAAAATACATGTACTGAATTAGCTGAGAACGCATTGAGTGCATGCATATCTATATGGGTGACACCGGCCAAGATTCGGAGTAGGAATAAAAGTAAGAATATAACTTTGCAATTATAAAAAAAGTATTAACTGTAGATATAAACTTTGTCACGGATTTTTGCTGATTCGGTCTCATTTTTGTATTTTTTTCAGGCAAATTGTTTATAATTCAAATACTGGATACGAAACTTTTCCCTTTCAGTGGGAATTATTTGGCAGCAGTTTGTGGAAAGTGGTAAAAACAAGACCTAGCTGCTATGTTGAACACAGGCAATTTTGAATTGGAGATGTCGAGCCTGGAGTGTCTTCATGTGAATATTACGTTACTCTCTAAAGGGGAGGATCTTCAGGGTAAAACAAAAATAATGTGCAAAAATATCGAAATTAAGTATATTTTTTTATTATTAAGAAAAAGGCAAGCACGAAAATCCCTTACGTGAAGCTCGAGGTTCGATACTCAAAATTATTAGAGTACACCCGTAGTCGTAATTTGTGTGTGGTGTTTCATGATTTTCCTGCTAATTTACGCTGATATTGACAATATTTTATTTTGATTAAAAAATTAATTACAAAATCCTTTCCGGTTATAAATTGTTGATGGAATCATTTTTAACTAGAAAATAAACAAATGGGAGAGCAGAAAGCAGAATTTACTTCAATTCAATACTCATCTTTATTTTTTGTGAGGGATTCAAAATAACCTGCTCACTAACACGTCTCCATATAGCTAAATCCATTGTTATTGCGACACTATAAACTGGCAGAAATGCTGTATGTGTGCAATTACTTAAATAAATAAATAAAAATCAAATAGAATAAAAAATCTTTTTCCTTGATTTACAACAATCGAACAATTTTGATAAGATAATGATAAAATAATAATTGTGTATCATGAAATCATATGATTATTGTATATTTATTTTCACCCAATCGGGTTTCAAAAGCAAAATAATACGTCAGACGAAAAGGTCACGGCCATCACCGGGCGATAGGGCAGACCTCAACCCATAAAGATAACATTCACGAGCCGTGAATACATACATACGATACACTCAGTGTGAGGGACTACGTTACTTTTAGAGATTTCTTGCTCTCTCTTCCCCTCCCCAGCTTCTTCAAACTCGTAAAACGTTTCACGTGCACCGATTAACATGAAGATATAGACCCACAGAAAACCATTACTCAAGAGTACCCAAAGAATGAACTGAGAGTAAATGGCACTTATACAGAAACAAATTAGTGGAGTTGTGGCCTTTGATACAGTATGAGGATCCCCTGTCATCCACCGTCACCTCTCCGACGGAATCTGAAAACCCTCTCTCCCAGACTCCCACCACGATCGTTTCCCGAGATAACTTGATTCTTCTCGCAGCCAACCGTGACGAATCGGCCTTGAACACGTTTATGTGATGCAGTGAGGCAAACTGAGATGGATTTATTTAAACTTTCGGCATGTTTTCACTAAAAACCGCGGTCTTTATACTGCAGTCATAAATTTCTATAGAGCGCTCCTGTTGTAAGTATTCACTGAAAAATATAAGGAGTGGATTCATTAATAAGAAATTGGAATAATTTACAAGGGAATCGAATAAGATTTCATTTAGAATCCAATAATAAAAATAACTAGTAAATGAGTATTCCTGCACATTTTATCAATCTCATAGGGCTAAAAGTTGTACACTAAAAGCAAGGCTAATCTATCGTAGGTAGTTAGACTAGATGACTACCCAATTTCTTCGACTAAAGGATTTAGGCAAGTATGTATTTTATTTATAACCTTTCCAACATTTATCGGAAAAAGCCTGGACGGCTGGGAGGACGGCTGATAAAAAAATCTGAGATTTGATTATGGCACTTCTTGCTGTGCTAGTCGCTCCATTTTGTCCTTGTCAATTAGCAAAGACAAAACAAAGATAATGGTGTCAAAACGATCTGAGTTACTTCCAAAAACAAACCTACACTTAGTACGAGATAGTGGAAGCTTTATTTATTTGAGCTCCAGGGTAAGAAAGGATGGGGGATTACCAGAATAAATAAGAGGAAGAATAGTGCTAGCAATAGAATCAGGATCAAAGCTGGACAAAAACACCGTAATCCAAAATAAACGCAACAAATTGAGCCTTCTGAAAACCCTTGTGTACCCGGTCTTCCTATATTGCGCAGAAATATGAACAATCAAGGTACAAGACCGAAAAAGAATTGACGCATTCAAGATGTGGGAAGAAAAGAAAATATTGAAAGAGATAGGTTTGAAGAAGAGAGATCCTCCCGGTGGCATAAACCTTCTTCGGTAGCATGTAGATGCCACCGAAGAATTCTTCAGTTAATTGGCCACATTGTCCACCGCCAAAGAGAGATAGCCTTGAAAGGTACATTCCACGAAGGAAAAGTTTACGGGAAACACGCGTTAAAGACGCCCCAATTGCGCTGACTTGAACAAATATAAAAGACGAGGGGGACAGACATCAAGCCAATTTCTCCGTGAAGCCGAAAACTGATAGATCATGCAGGTCTCCAACTTACATCAACGAAAGGACTGATGATGTTAAAAAAGATTGTGGATTACTACCTGATCCTCTCAACTCCAAATGTGTACCCGAAAACATTGTTCGCAAGCAAACGGTGAATTCGCGACTATGTTCACTGACTTGCAAAATTTATGCTACATTTTCAGTGAATATTTAATCCTTAGAGAATGATGTCTATGCATGTCTTATAACTTGATTGAAATGCAGCCTGATTCTATACTGTGAATTCCGGTTAAATAATTTGATTATCGCTGCCGACGGTGTCGAAGATGTCTTTAATGATTAGCATGTATTTACTTTCCTAGTCGCATATTCACCTTGACACACACACACACTGCCTGCGGTACATCACCCAACGACGGGGAATGTGAGTGAACGCCTCAAGGTCACAGGGAAGCCAAGCGCCGCCGAATAATAAAGAGCTACCGGTCAAGGAATCCGAAGCTTCAAAACCATTATGGCAGTAACATTTTATTGAAAATGTACTACCTATGAAGTATAGACCTTAAAAAACCCCTGAAAATTAAATACAAATCGTGGACGAAGATTTTCGCATTCATTTCCTTGAAAAATGCATATTTAAAACCAGAAAACAATTACGTTTGCTAAGTTAATTAAACATATGTCTTATATTAAAAATACTCCTTAAACGGATAAAATAATAAAGTTCATTGTATGGTGCCAATTAGATATTATATATATATATATATATAATCTGGGATAGGAATTTGGAAAGAGGATAGGAAAACATAAAAGGACGAACACAAGGGAATAGTATGTTTCACGGAAAACGAATGACCGGGAATCGAACCAGGGACCTTCCAATTACATGTCAGATGCTCTTACCATCTGAGCTATCATGTCACTGATTATACTTATTATATATATATTTCTACCCATACTGATTATATATATATATATTTATATAATCAGTATGGGTATAAATACTTTAGAAATTATCCGTCCTATTCAGATCTTGTTAATTATGATAACATGACATATAGACAGTTTTTCTTGGACTAGAGCAATGAGTGTCTCATATCAAACTCTTAGCGACGATATGAGAATAATAATGCTTCATAATCAACTGTTCAATGCCGCCGATGGTACTGATACGATATGGTGTGGGCCATCATTATGGATGCGCCCAAAGTAATAACCACCCACGGACGCTCCATGAAATATTAATGGTATTTTGCTGATCTCGGCAGTAATATCGCAATTAGTAAGCGCGGCGCGCCACCGGAAGCAATGGGCATAAACTACCTTTTAATATCCGTATTATTTTTTAAATAAATATAAGATCAAATATGGAAACAGTGATGTAACCCTAAACTGATGCTAAAAAAATTTCTGATATTTTATCGAATGCAATTGCCTCAAAAGATATATGGATGGCTATGGAGTTTTCCAAAGGGAAACAGCTGTTTAAAGTATGGAGAAAGTATGGAGAAAGATAAATATATTTCTCAACAGTAAATAAATCGATATCTGCTTTCACTGACATTGTAAAACCTTATTAAGGTTCGATCTCATCAGACTAGATACTTGTCAGTTAAGTTCACGTGACGATAACTTTTAGAAACTTCAACCTCAAGACACAAGCAGGAGTAGGACCGAACACCTCAAATCAAAGAAAAGAGATTTTAACAAAAAGAATTATTACAAAAAATAGCAAATCAGAAATGATTGAGTGCACGTTTTGAGTGCTCGACTGCCAGAACACCGGTCTTATCCCTCGTTCCTCCTTTTCTCAAGCCTATTCCATTCTCTACTTCCCTTGGTGTCCTAAGAAAATATAACTACCTAGGAATTGTAGCTATAAAAATTTCTACTATTATCCTCGTGAATTGGATCATAATTACTAGGTCACAACTGCAACAAAGGCAGACTTCATAATTGTTGCTGTTTTTCATAACTGTTAAGGGTAAATATTATAAAAATTTTCTGTAATTTCCAAAAAACTCTCCATAATTGATTGTCTTTAAAACATATATGTATATATATA
>WURS02008879.1:0-12452 GCA_011762765.2 Rhinocypha anisoptera | reverse complement strand
GAGCACGTTTTGTGAAAGGAGAAGGTGAGGGTTGCTAGGACACCACGGTATCAATCATTATCCATAGATTTCTGGTGGAAAGGCAGATAGTCCTAACTCGCACATTAGACGAGCATCAGTCACCGAATGTCTATGATGAATTTTATGGTAAAAAGATAAATATTTTAAGACAACGAACAGTTTCGGGAGTCGTTTGGTGGAATTTTTGCATCATGATGTTTCGGAAAATCAAACTCTTCTATTCCACATTACAAATTTATTCTTCACGACCTAGGTTATGAAGAATAAATTTTTTATATAGAATGGCAGTTTGATTTTCCGAAACTTCATATTTTAAGACGATTGGAAACAAGAAAAAAAGTATGAAAGAATAAAAAAAATTGAGTTGGATGCCCAAGACCGTAGTCTTACCCAAGAGGCCTTGGGTATTCAACTCAACATTTTATATTTAAGTGTCGGCCGTAGATACACTTTCTTCTTTACTATATGGAAGAATGTTTCATCTTCTCATCAGTCAAATCGTGCCATTTCAACAGAAAAATTCGGCCAATTGCAAGCAAAATATTAACTGCCTTAAATTTCAGGTGTCTATTAGGATATGGCACTTTAACTACTGTTGACTATAAATTTAAAGGATCACTAAAACAAGATTTCTAGCGTTTAAAATACTTAAAACGCATTGAGTTGATGTGCCACTAAGCAAAACGATCAACCCTTACAATGATTCAGCCATCTTAGTTAGCACCTATAAGAACTAAAATGAATTCGGTACGTTTCTTCCCAGTCTGAGGATTGTGCTGTCTTTAAACAACCATTAAAAAAACAAACTACTAAATCAAGAAAAATAAACAGAAACGAAGAAAGTTGTTGGTTGGTAGGTGTATTAGAATGTATTATTAGAAATTAAACTACATATACATGAATATTTTTATATATCTTCATGCATACCAATGATAAAAATGTATTCAATCGTGTTAAATTCAGCTTTATGTAGCTTGATGAAGAAAGACAACAATAATAAATGCTGTAAGTCCACAATATTTCATTTAAACGACCGGTTTCGTCGGACAGTCGACATCTCCACCTGGAGCAGTCGATTGTTTACTTGTTTTCATTCTTAGTGATAAACATCTTTTTTCAATAAAAATAAACTCCAATTTTGTAAGTTATTGGAGAGTTTTTTTGCGCACAAAGAAATAAGAAGAACGGATTACGGAATCCTGATTGGAAATAGATCTACAGCCATATTCGAACATGGGAAAAGGGGTAGGTTATACCATGGAGTAATACTTTCATCTTACTTACTTACTCCATGGTTATACTATAGGCTCGTAGCTTGTTTTTTAAAGACTGTTTAAAGATCTCACAACACTTTGACCTGGAGGAAGCGTGCCGAATTTATGTTATTTCTTATAGGTGCTAACTGTGATGGGTGTTGATAAAAAAAATGCCTGAATCATTGTCACAGCTAATCGTTTAAATTAGTGGCACGTCAACTAACCGAGTTTAAAATCTGTTTGACGCTAGGAACCTTGCTTTAATGTTCCGTTTAATTTATAATACGCAGAAGATAAAGTGTCACGTACTTATGGACACCTGAAATTTATGACTGTTGTACTTGAAAAAATAACCAAGGTTACGTAGGTGCGCGACTGCAGATGCCATATGTGCCTGAGGACAAATGGAGAGAGAGATACTCTGCGTGCACTAACGCGACTAGCAACCGATAACACACTCTATGATACGATACATTCGACTGGTGGGAGAGAAAGGTGAGAAGAGATACGATGGGTGGGCTTGGTGTCGGCATTAGCACGCTCTTGATGAAATGTGCCCAAAGGGGTCCCGCAGTCGAGCGTCCCACCCAACAGCTGGTGCACACCTCGCGTCGAAACCCGCCAGCATTCGATGTGATCGCACTCAAGGCGAGGCGAGAAAATCGCATTCGTGTGATGAAATTCCACCTCAAAGAAAAGAGCCAACCAAATTTGGCCCCGTGATGCGAGGAAGCTACCAAGCTAACCTATAATGCAATATAAGATTCCAAAGAATGAGGGAAACGTGACGGAGGCCGACGCTTTACGTGTAGTACGCAAAGTTGTTGACATTTTCTCCAAGGTACTTTAGACGAGTGACAACCAAGTTTCTAGCAAACATAAGTGATAATTATTTGTTCAGTTAGTCCTGTATACTATAGTCCATTTCAAATGACTTGGTGTGTGGGAGGGCGGGGCCAGACAGAAGGAGGAGCTTCAAACCGGCCATGTGGTCTTGAGGTTACCAATAGGAGCGTGGATGGGGAAATTTCTCTTCTTGTGACCTCAGTCATATTCTGGCTTTTGTAGTGTAAAGGTCTCTGCTCTGTACTGCTGTGTTGCCACGCATTCTGAGTGTGTATTCAACATCTGTACGCTGTACTGTTGTGTGATTGATGACGAGGAGGTGGAGAAGAGGAAGATGACTCAAATTACCTAGGCCATTATAAAAATGTGTTACATTGTGGCTAGGATTTTGATGCACTTAAACAGTATTAAATTGTACAGTTTGTTAATTCTGTATTATTCAACACACATTGTCCTTCTGCGCATGGATATTATGTCACTACCAATTATATCCTCGGGTCAAGTTATTCGCGAGGCGCTTGTCTGAAACCTTTCGTTCTATATAACTTACGCATTTACATAAGACATAGCAACGCCCATATCTTATGTAAATTCCTATATATGTAATCTATAATTGTATAATAAATACATTCCTATAATTGTATAATATAATAAATTCCTATAAATGTATATCATACTTCGCCCATTCCACAAATTTCTCCCCTCTCGCGAGAATAGGCGGAGGCTGCCGGAAACGGCCGAAGTGTCGCATGCCAAGTCAATTGAAATGGACAATATTGTATATCACCAATGGGAGCTCCAGTGGGATTTAATATTAGCATGTAAATAGTTCAAGATAGAACCTTTGAAATATCAATTTAGAATCGTTGTTATGTATGATATTCATGCAACACATCACAGCACGCAATGGATATTCACATCGTTGTGTGATATATGACATTATATTACCTAATAATATTTTAGATTATATATGCGGGATAGTTAAGAGCGATAATCTGTGCTATTCCACTATGATGATAGAAAAGGAAATAAACACCATTGCGATTTATAGAGAGATATATTTATTATTCAACCGATTTCGTACTTATTTCTGAAGATGTTATGGTGTAGAGAAAGTGGTTGGTTAATAAATATATATCTCCCTTGGATCGAAAAGTTTTTATCCAATTTGCAATTTTTAATATACACATTCGTAATTATTATCAAATAAGACAAACATATGTCGGCTTGGGGGTATTCAGAGAAAATGAATGAAGGGACTGAAGTGTGGGGCAAGAAATAGTTACTGTTTTTAAGTTTCGTAGCAGGAATAGCTGACGGTTATAAATTCTAACCTATCGGTAGAGAAGAGGTAAATAATCGATCTGCTGACAAGTTACCACTCTAAATAGTATCGAGATCAGGATCTTTGAGTGCTCTACTCAACTACGCTTCTCCCTACGGACCAAAAAATTCCTAGATCATCAGAAGGACCCTCGAGACCATTTTCCCTTCCTTCATTAAGCTATGCATTAATTTTCTCGGAGGGCGGCAGATATGAAAAGAAGAGCCTTTCGACGAGAAGGAAAAAATGAGAGGATGATAAGTTACTCGCCTTTCAAAGCACGTTTGCATAGCGTTCCTCACCCACTCGAAAACCTCTCCCTGTTACACAATTTCTCAGACGAAAAAGAAGTATCTCTCTCTCTCTCGTACGAGGTGTTTATTTCGATGTTATTCCCAACTCACCTTCGAGGTCAAAGACCTCGCCACCCTATTACGGAGTTTCCCGCGATCTCACCATAGTCCCGCCCCATAAAGTGGTCCTAATTATGATCATGCATCCCTTTAATTACTGTTTTAATAGCATTTAAGAACTAAAAATCTCTTGCAAGCCATCGCGGAGGATTCTGAGAACTGCGAGATTATGATGTTGATAACCATTCAAAAGCAGAACCGCAAATCTCCTCCGGGATGGGCAAAAGTCGAGTGCGCACTCCATTAAGACTTTCGATTGCGCGTAAAAGATCTGAATGAGATTAAGGATAATAGTCTCATCTGTAAGTAAACCGGATGGCAATATATAATTAAAAAGCAAGGCGCCATTACATGGGTGTCTTCAAATACAGTATTTCAGTACAATGCCGCGGAATTCTCATAGCCATTGACAGTCACGAAAATCCAGGATAACTAAAACGCGGTAAGATTGCGATATACAAAAAGTTAAGAGCATGGGTAATGAGAGAGGATAAACAAGTAAAATGAATGATGGGCAAACTCTCACTCATCTATCTTGCTAGGAAGGCATGGCTAAGTAAACACCGAAATTCGTGCGAGGAAGCTAATATCATCACAATTGTTATCAGACGTAGTTTTAGCAGTTAAGTTTCAATGATAAATATCATGACTGCTATAATTCATTGATAAAACTTATACCAGCTCAAGAAGTACTGTGAGAAGCGTGACGACCAATAAGAATTGCGAAAGATTTATAGTCGCATTATACTTTAAAAAACGACCGTAGCATAAAAAATACTGTACTGTGGTTACATACTAACGTTCACATCCAAAAACATTATTAGGGGCTACCTAACGATAGTAACTCATTTCAGCGTTATTCTGTTTTGGTCGGCGACATATTAATAATATAAAAGATGATAAACAGTTACTGTTAATCGGTCCGTGGTCAATTTTCTAGATAATTATGATACCAGACTTCACTTCACGCATTTGTATTATTATTTTTCGTCTCTAATTAATTAAAATAACGTGGAATTAACCTAAATTCATGGCAAATCATGTTGAAACCAGAACAAATTGAAAGATGTAATACAACAAATAAGGTAAAAAAATGGTAACTACAACAAGGAAAAAAGTGCTAAGACCTTAGGGAGAGGTATTCGGAACGCCTACGCAAAATATTACTTGCGTAACACATAGAGATGGGCGATTCCGATTCGATTCACTCGGAAATCAATTATTTTAATACGATTCCCGATTATTCTGAATCAATTATTGTGATCCGATTCTGATTAGATTTGTTTCCAATTCGATTCGGTTCATACTCCAATACAAGTACGATTCCGATTCCGTTACGATTCCGATTCGAATCGATTCATTCCTTGAAATCGCCTTTCTCTAGTAGCACAGTATTATGCGGTCATATTTTTGGGTCGTCCAATAATATTCCAAAAGATACCCTGCGAGGGAAAAAAATGAGTAATTGAGTGAGCATTGCAGTTTCGGGTATG
Source organism: Rhinocypha anisoptera (assembly GCA_011762765.2). Taxonomy (NCBI): domain Eukaryota; kingdom Metazoa; phylum Arthropoda; class Insecta; order Odonata; family Chlorocyphidae; genus Rhinocypha; species Rhinocypha anisoptera. The sequence goes on along the minus strand of WURS02008879.1, from coordinate 7,099 downwards.
CAAAACAGAGACGTTCGACATGGCTTTCATTTTCTCTCCCTTGTCAGTGCTTAACTTAAACGACCGACCACCCGCTCTAGAAGGTCGCATTAATCAGAAGTCCAAAAATTCATGCAAGAGGCATTTCAAACCGAAAATAGCAGCTTTCCCTGCCATGTGACCCATCACACTCACGTGATGCCCACATTGACGAGGCAGTCTGCCCGAGAAACTTCAGATTAAGAAATGAAAAAGTTCAAAGAAGATCAGTAACTCCGTCACGCTTGTTATGGTGTTGAAGTAAGTGTTGCAGGTTGAATGAATGTTGATTAATGGAGAGAGAAAGGAGACATGTCCATTCATAATTAAAATATAAGGAATAGGAGCGTCAAAGGACACCTGAGTTCACCGACTTTTATCAGCGGGGATATACGTAATTAGGCTTATATTCCACGAGGATAACTTGTCCGTAAAAGGCAAAATAAAAAAGTACAACACATGTTTAATAATTGTTAAGCATATAAATTTCACTCTAGATGCTACTTTCCTTCACTATACAATACGAAAACACTGTGAAAACCATGGCTGAACGAACAAATGTTGTGAATCATTAATGTCACCATTCACTCTCCTTACGTCATATCTCGAAAACAATCCTTTGATTTCCAAAACCACGGGTTAAATTGTTGGTGTTCTAGCAACTTCTGACGCACATCATCGTGACAGCGTACAGGCATGCCAGCAGAATACGTCGAAAAGAAAAATAGTCGGAAAAAAGCGACAGTTTTTTTTTGAGTAATTTCCTGCCACCACCCAACCCAAAGTCACAACGACGTCCGATCTGTCAGGGAGAAGACAAGTTTTCTCACGGGAGAAGGCGAGTCCTTGCCGAGGAGCACTTTTTCTTTACCTCTCGACGTTAACAAGACTGGGACCGAAGATTTCTCAATTTCTGCCTCGTAACCCCTTAAACGACTCTGGCTCGTGAAAAAATTATGAAAGGAGAGACGCGGAATCTAGAATTGAAAAAAAAATACCCGTGTTGCGAGTGGCACACAAAAATCCGTCCTTCAACCTTCGTTTAAAAGCTACGAATGTTTTGAGGCACGTTTCACCGAGTAGTGATCTTTTTTCACCCGGACGTTTTCATGACGTCAAGCCTTAGCTGGGCTCACAATCAACGCTAAATGACAAATGCAGCACTTTCGGCGCAACCGGCTTGAGTCCCCCATTGTCACAGAGGCAATAAAAAGCTCCTGGATTACGAAGCAGAATTGAAATTCTATCTCGCAGCTTTGCGTTCAATTAGGTTGAGTGCCAAGCTGAAACTATAATCAACTCTTTTGCTTTATTACACTGTGCCGACCTTAATACGGATTAACAAAAAAAGCAAAAAAAACTGTAAAAAAGTGTGAACGTTCTTTGACCACTCAAACTAAAAACTAAAAATATAAAATAACTCATTTATTTCCTCGACTTCTGAGAACGAATGAAAGTGAAATTAATTTTGGAGTTACATTCATTTAACCAATTATAGTTTGATTGTGGAGTAGGCCGATGACACCAACGATGGATATAAATTATAGAAAATACCGGTCACTAATAGTTAAAAAAAATTGTCCTAGGCAATTTGGTTACAAGCATTATGACTTATATGACAAGTCTTCTTATATGACTTTTAATACGAAACAGAGGGATAAGTCTGGTTTCTCTACATCTTTCACAGACTCATTAAAGGGAGACGTGATCAAATTTTCATGCACAAACTACTGTCCAAAGGTTCCCTCGTAAAACATTCATCAACAACTTCAATACACGAAGATGCACAAGAATATATAATAAATGGTAACAATTTATTTTTTTAAATATTGTTAAGGCCACTGTTCAGACTTTAGGACTGAAATTATACGTTGTCACACTGAGATGGGAAAGGTTAAGGCTTCAAAGGTTCATTCACAGTAAAGAAAAAACTGTAGGATGTAGAAAATATTGCCTCCATCTTAAGGTGTTTTAACGCAAATGTCTGCTGCAGAAAACTTTGAAAAATAGGTGCGGAGCGGAAAAGAGGAAGATGTGGAGGGAGAGGGAGAACAAGTTTACGAACAAGAGCGCATCAAATAGAAATGACGTCGCTTTAAGCATCCGTGAGCATGATAAAAAAATTACCGAAAATATCGACCTTCGTGTAACGACAAGATCATTCTTTAGCGCAAAAAACTTAGGGGACGTATCACCACACTAATTTATTTTTATTGACGACCAGAATTGTTTCTATGTCAAATTACTCAAAACTTTAAATGAATCCCATCATCTAAGTAGATCACGGAGATAACATTTAGAGCAAGACCGATGACCGTAGCAAAATAATTTAATGATCGATCCTAACGAATTTTAACGTAACGAGAATTGACATAACGATTTCACCCTAACGAAGTAAAGGAGATCGTAATTCTTGCTCGTGTGAAAGAGACTGTTTCAATATATAACACAGGAGAACAAATTTTTACAGGCACATGGATGGCGATGGACTTTCACATAACAAATTCTGTAGATTGAATCGATGAAATAAAAAGGTAACAGATGACGGCAGTTCTTCTACTCAGTTAAGGCCATCAGAGGAAGTGGATATCACCGACAGGGGTGTCAAAAAAAAAACAAGCCATCGAGAAATAAATATATATGTATAATATTCATACACCTGGCAACATTGCAATGACTTCCGCTGACAACGGTTTAGGACTAAACTCCTACGTAGCTTCTCATCACTCGTACAAAGAGATATTTTCAAATGTTTACGTTCACATGGTACATATATGGAAAGATGTTTATCTTTATGTCATCCGATACATGAAAAAAGAAAATAAAAACAGGTACCGATGAATACAGAGTGTAAGTACATTGCCGCCATTCTGATGCAATGTCCTAGACCCAAGTAACACAAAGACGCTGGTAAATGCCCACTCAGTTCTGATTCTAACTTCAAAATCTTGCCTTTGCGGTAGTATTGTGAGGCCCATTTACGATGACGGAACCGTTTTAGGCAATTAATTAAAATGGTATCGTTTCACGGACGCAGGAGATTAATTGCAGACGGGCTCTGAGATGGAAAATTACAGTTCAGGCGGGCGGATCAGCTGTATGGTCTTAACACTAAAGGCTGAAACTTGCCTGATACTGAGAGTGGGATGAACATGCCTTTAACGCCATGATCAGCCATGTGTAATAAATTTCAATAAAAAAATGGAAGACGAATAGTGAAAAAAGACTGAAAAAATCACATTAAACACTTCGGCAAATGACCTTTTTTTAACAGGTAGAGAGCTGAACTTCTTTTTGGAAATAACTGAGATTGTGTTCAGAATAGATAATGTAATGAAATGTTAACGTTTTTAAGTGAAGGTTCTCAGGTTCTCCACCGGGTCACACTCTGCATTGCAGCCGACATTTCGAAGGGTGAGTCGTCCCTCATTCTTAGAACCCTATTGATGACGGACGACTCGCCCATTGAAACGTCGAGAGCAATGCAGAGTGTGACCTGGTGGAGAACCCAGGTAACCTTCACCAATACCAATACTTCACCATACGCCGGGAAGGTATCCGTTCCTTCTTCAAAAGCCTCCCTACTTGACGCAGCGAGTACTACTAATCATCGAATTACTTATCACCGTATGTAATGAGTTACTCGACGATAGTATCGGTGTGGCATGGATTTACTAGGTTACGTATCGTGTTTCCCTTTAGAATTTCATATTGGGTATGAAAAAAACCTTACTAAAACATGACTACATTGCAGAATAAAACAAATGGTTAGTACATGAAGTTCACAAGAAGGCCTAAGCCGATTTCAGATTAAGTCAAACTCAACTGGATCCCTCACAAATCACCTTAACTACGTTTTAAATCCGTCCATTTTCTCCATCATCACATGGGATAATTTACACTGCAGGCTATCGGTAAGCCTCCGTTAATGTGCAATCATTTTATTAATATAGTCCGGTTTTACACGTACTTTAAAAAAAATATTTCGGGTGAAAATGGTTGCAAAAGTTCTGCATTGGGAAACCACACATACGTAGCCATGTTACCCGGAGTTAAAACATGTGTAATCCTTTTAAGTGACTGGTCTCTGTGAGCTTAGCTAGGATCCGTAGGAGCAGCTTGTCTGGACGCATGAGTTCTGAAGAAACTCGAAGAATTTAGTCGTTCACATGAAAACGCGGTGCAAAAAATTTCAGGTAGGTGCTGGCACGGCTATAAAATACCAGCTGCAATAATTCCGAACATTCTTGAAGAGATGACCAGCTATCATACGGTATCAGATGACTACGTTCATTCTAACACAACATTAACATAAAGAATCTATGATCTCCACTACTCGGGTGAATAACTTCGTCATAGCGGAGGAAAGAAGAGTACGGACTAATCTCAAAGATCAAACGTGGATTTATCCAAAAATCTACTCCTTTTGTCACCTGGGCACTGAGTGGTCTCCTTCGATTTTTCCAAGTGGCTTTGTGATTGAAGGTTTATCTGCAACTGTCACATTTGATCGATTGTCATTTTCAAGTGCCACTAAAAAGATCGCACTCTTCAAAGTCATCATAGGTACTTCAATTCAATGTTTGGTTGGCGAAGCCCTCCATGCTTCTCTACGCTCTTACACCCTGGCGACTCCTCTTCTATCCCCGTCTTCCACTTATTTTTAAGTAAATATTACCCTCAATAAATATTTAGCTTATATGTATATATATATATACATATCCATACATAAATAACCGCCAATTGGCGAAAATACCTCATTCAAATGATAGAAACTATGTTCGAGTCCCGGCTGAGGATAAAACTTTTTCTCAATGAAGAGACTCATTCTCTCCTGAACGGACGAAGGTGGTGATGCCACCGAAAATTCTTCACCACTGTTTCTTTCTTTTTGTGTCCTGTGTCTCTGTACGTTCCACTAGTGTTCGAACTAATATTATTCACATTTTGAACCTTTTCGAAGTGATTATATATATATAAATATATAACATAGTCGGTTCACACACGTGAGAGAATGTTTTTCACAAAAACACACACCAAAACATAGGCACAAAAATATAAAGAAACTCACTAGTTTTTTTAATTTTCGGTGTTTGCTGAGCCACCTTCATCAGACAGGAGATTAGAAAACTAAATAAAGGAATTAATTATATATGTATATCCATCAATTCAGGGCGTCGAATCAAGTAAATTCATAATCCCAGGAAACATTAGTCAAACTAAATAAAATCCGTAGAGTGTTTCAGGAATCACGGACTAAGAATTTCATATTTGCATGAATATTACAATGGTATAGTTACTAACATCTTAAAAATTAAATTTTGCTGCACTGACAAAAAACCACACGCATTTTTGCATTACTTGATTCTACAGCTACATCCAGACACAGCAAGCCTCCTAACGGTAATTGGCATTGGGTGGGGGGGGAACAAGTTTTGTAAATTAATTCTCCTAAAAACGTTAAGAATTAAGAAATAGTGTAATATGTTTTCCAGCGCTACTTTCACGTATTATCCGCAATGGTGAATAGTGGTGGAGCACGATTTGTGCCTTTGGTTTTGATTGAACCTACTAGGTCCCTTGGTTTTAGGCAGGACACTGTAAATGATATAATTTCGGAGTGCTATTCACTCGATGGCCGAGCAGGAATTATTGACTACGGTATGGTATCACAAATAAAATAATAAGTTTTTACGAACCTTGATAATTACCATACTTGTTGCTTCAACTTCACATATTTTCTACCTGTGGTCATTCTGTGGTATAGGTATTGGTCCGGAAGCAAATGAGCTAATGCCCATCTATGTTCCACCTCTGCGACCCAAATTTCCTCTGCCCACATATATTGACTTTGTTTTTTCTTTTTGTCCGTCTTTCTTATTACATTTTTCACCCAACACAAATTTTAAAAAACTTCCTCATCTCCTCTCGCCTTCATTTCTCAAGGACAAAGTTTCTCTGTGACGGATCGTCACGCTAAAAAAAAACTTCATAACTTATTAAAACTTTTTTATAACCTCTCTTCTTTCAAGTTTTCCACTTCAGCCATGTTCATTTCGGTTCGACTTCCTTTACTAACGGGATTTCTCTCGAAATTTCCTTGCCAATTATGAAGCCAGATTTCCTCCATGTCTAAGTAAGCGAAGCATGTCACTCGTTCCTTAACTCCTCTTGAATTCAAAGGGCAATCTTTAAAGTCGGTTTTTGATGAACCTCAGGTTGGTGTTTCCCTGCTTCACCTCGACTAATCCCTCATAAAATCTGCATACTTCCTACCACCCAAATCCCTATCCTCTCCCTTCCCCTCCCTCGCTTGCCCAACCTTCTTCCGTCCATGATAACCTTTAACAACCTATTACCTCTGAGTTCCCCTTCCATCCACCTTTCCTGCCTTCTTTGGATTTCGCGCAACAATCGCCTCTCCTCCCCTACAATTCTCAACACTTCTTCATTCGTTTTCCGCTCCGTACATCTAACCATCTCCATCCATCGCCAAACCCACATCTCAAAAAGCCTCCAATCTATGCTCATCATCCTTCCTCGTCGACCAGGTTTCGGATCCATATGATGCTACGGTCCATGTGAGTGTTTTCACTTATCTTTTCTTCAAGCCTTTCCTTAAGATCCCTCTCATCAACCTCTTTCTTTTCAAAAAGACCTCTCATTGCTAATGCAATTCTTCGTCTAATACCTTGGCCACTTCGTTCATTTTCCGCTGTGATCCTTCTTAAATAAGTAAACTTTTATATCTCTTGCAACTTATGCCCTCCCGGTATTATATGTAGCCTAGCCTTCTTACCAAGCTCCTATTTAATTCTGACAACTACTCACCAAGCTCACATTTTATATCTGACTACTACTTTTCGTCAAAATCTACTCAGTGCCTTGAAAGCCAGCCCCATATGAGTTATACGCATTGACATCAAACATCCCTTCAATTTTTCATAAAAAAAATCAATGCAAAGCATCTATATCTGCGAAATACACTGCATGTTGTCGGGAGGGCGTGTGGCGGGGGGAAGGGGGAAAGGGTGAGGCGTTTTTAAAAATCAAAAGACCTGTTGTTGACGTCAGTCAAGGA
>WURS02008869.1:0-12452 GCA_011762765.2 Rhinocypha anisoptera | reverse complement strand
CACTACCAAAAGCCAGCGAGACATTGGCTAGAACGGGGAATTTAGTGTGTTTAGTACTGCGAACCCCACGACCATCACCTTTCACCTCGCATGAAAATATATGCATATCTTTATAAATACATTTGTGTTTGCATATAATTGCATTGTTATCCAGTTCTGAGTTTTGTTTAAAGTTCCAAGTCTCTAGCTCATAGGGAAGTTACTTTAAAATCAATTCCCAAATTTGACCTTAACAGACAAGCAGGTAAGCGAGATAATAAAAACGTGGTAATTAGCCTGGGAATAATAAGAGTAATGACTGAACTTCCCAAATAATAGAATATTATCAGCATTGAATTAGTTTAATTCCTATTTCTTCGGAATTATAAGTAAGGCATGGTCATTGTTCCCCCGATGAGAAATTCAAGCCTAGTGAATGGAAAATTTACCAAGTTACTCTTAAGTGACATGCGGGTTATTGAGTGATATCTCACATTCCATAGGCATTATTTGTATTTCACCTTCAAATCATTTCATTGTTTTGTCTTGAGTATAATTGAAAGTTTGAACTTTCTTAATTGTTTGTAACCTAATTACTGCCAACTAACTCCACTGGTGTACTTTTGTTGACAGGTAATAGGTCCCATCTCCGTAAAACCACGCAAAAGGTTGATCCATCTCCAGAAACCATTGCAATTATTAAAAAGTCAAAAGTATGGCAAATGGAGAATGAGTTTTACGAGTTTGCTGCGGAACAATTTCATTTCTCCAAGAGGAGAGCTGGAGTACCTGCCGTTAATATTGGACCTAATACTGGTATAAAAGACAAGACTTTGGAAAAAGCACAACAGCAAGCTGCTGTTCAGCAGCAGTTTACTTATGAAAAAATTAGGCCCAAATAATGTAAAAGACTATGGTTTCTTACAATGTTTATAGGATATTTGAAAAACATGGTTGTTTGTTGCTGTGACAATTTTCTTCGTGTAAATGATTTGAGTGATGGTTGAGAATGATCAAAAATTATTTTTCATATTTCTTTATTCTGTCCTTATTTTTATTAGATCAGAAAATTTGACTCAAGACTTTTGAAATATAATATTAAAGAAATGGTTGTAGTTAGCATTAGCTGATCAACTCTCCAAAATGAGTAAATGTAGCATGATGGTCTTCTGAGTAAAATTGTGATTACTTTTGCTCTCAGATATAAATAATTCCATGTATGTAGGGCAGTTTCTGCATGAAGGCCTATACCGACTACAGCTCATTGACAGAGTATTTTGTAAGAATAGCTCTGAAGTTTTTTTATACTGAATATTAATTGAAGTTAATGTAATCAAGTTGAATTTTGTATTATATTTATGATGAAAATTAATAAAACTTATGTTTATCTGCTTACATCTCAGGAATCTATATTAATTGTAGGTATAAAATTTGCTGATGGATTACAAATATTTTCATTTGGAGAGGGAGCTTATAACCTTTGGCCCACTTATGAATTTGTGTGTAAAATAAAATATTTTTCAGGTCTTACACATTTTCATTTTAAAGGTTTTTAATTTCTCTCTTTGTGACTGCTTTATGTTATTTTTAGGCCTCTTTGTCTTTCACAACATCCTCTGATGCATCATCTAGAAAGTGGTCCTCCTATCGTAGAGTAGGCCATAAAACATAGTGATATATAGTTCATATATATACTGAAAAGATATGAGAGAGGTTAGTGTAAACCTGTTCACTGATACTCATGGCTAATATCTTGTACCCAAAAAATAAAATGTACATTGAGGTTTCCAGGATGTAGTGCAGAGAAGTTACATATTTTTTATAAGGCAAATGTAAATGTTAATTTTTTATTATTGGAACTGTGACTGAAGCCTTTCCAAAGTAATCACAAAGAAAACAATTATAACTAAGGTCTTTAAGTTTGGATAGGACTATCAAGGAGGTTATAGAATTATTAAGGATGCACATTATATCATAAATTTCATGAAGATGAAACAGGGTGATAGATTTTCCAATAAACATTCCAAAAGTTATGAGCTCTTTCTTGGGCAGGGATTGTGCAAACTACTGGTTCAAGAACACCTAAATAGCTCAGGTTAAGGCAAAAGTAATTAACCTATTCCACTTGGGTGTCAAGTGACACTCGACACAGCCTAGCTTACTACCAACTCACGTGTCTATTGACACTCGACATGCTAGGGGTATTTAAAAATTAAATTCTGAGTGGGCTACTGGTATATGGGCTGAAAAATTCCGAGTGAAAAGGATTAATATTCGCAAGCTTGAAATGATATGGTACCAGAAATTTGAAATAAAGTGTAAGTCACTGGACTTCATTGATCAGTTTTAAGATGAGTTCTACTTTTAAGATTTTATTTCTTTCATTATTTTGATGGGTAAGAGATAGTTACAAATTTAGAAGACACATGGAGGAATAATACCTCACCCCAGGAATGAACCAAATTATAATTTCATTTAAGTTGAAAATTGGGGTGGTGCAAGTAATTTATTTTCCCTTTAGTAATGCTATAATGTAGAACAACTTTGTAATTTTTAACTTTTTATAATGGCAGCTCATCCTATTTTGACTTCAGTTAGATGTCATTTCTGAGAGATTAACATACAGGGAAATATGTCTCACGAATACACTATCCATGTGTTAAAATTTTCCCTTCCATATGTAAAGGAGTAATGGAGAGATGGGTATGTAATATGACAAGGACTAAGTGTTCAAGAACTGTGAAAATTAAAGAAAGGGGAAGCTTAATGTATATAATAATAGATATGTAAAAAGAATGAGTAAGGAGAGAAAGGGAATTTAGTGGGAAACCTACCTTTTAATGGCCTATTATATTATAATAATACATATATTTTATTGTCCAATGATGAATTACGTGGTATAGGATTTGTCAAAAAAGAAAAATAGACATCAATTGAAAGGAATACCAAAAAAAAAACAAAATTACAACGAATTTTCTTAAAAAATATTCATCCAAAGAGTCTTTTGAAGGTACCTTTTAATTCTTAACTCTAAGATTGTTTGTGCAGACAATTTGACAAATCGTATGGCTATCTGTTGTTAATGTGTGACCCCAAGGCTTTTAACCCCAGTGAGGCCACCTTTGTCCTGATGTCATTGTGATGCAGGGCATTCTTAGTGTGCATATGGTACTTATGAACATCAGAGTTGTTGGTAAACTTATAGTACGTAGTTGGACTTAATTTATGTCACAAGAAAAAGTATATAAATAAACGGTAACTGGATAATCTTGAGTGCCTTAAAAATATAGCGACAAGGAGCATTATGTGGGGCAAAGGACATTGGTCTAGAGGCTTTTTTTCTGAGTCGAAATATTTTAACTGATACAGCAGATGACCCCCAAAAATTATGCTAGGCACTATGTAGACATAAAATAAACCAAAGTAGAAAATTAGTAAAACATCAGGACTAATGGAGAATCTGATGAAACGAATAAGGTAACAAGTTGTGCTCAGATTAAGAAAAGTTGCTACCTGCTCCTGCCAGGAGAGATTAGTGGTTATTCTAACTCCTTATAACTTAACATTTTGTGTTTGACAGAGCTGGTGGCCGTTCAAACTTAAATTCAAGACCTTCTGATTAAAGAGGTTCAGTGAGAAGTACAGATAGGAACTTGTCAACAATAAAGTTTAGGCAGTTGTTTAAACACCATTAATTTAGATGTTGCAGTGTTTGTTCACTCTTCTCATTAAGCTATGAAATGAGTATGTTGGTATCATCTGCATATTGGATCACTTTATTGTTATCCGTCAAAAATAAGTTTTTAGAGATCATTAATGAGAACAAGGCCAATAACTGAGCCCTGGATTACACCACAATAGATATTTTTTGCAAAAGACTGATACTTAACACCATCTAGGTTTAAGAGGACTCTAAAATCTATCTGATAAGTAAGACTGAATCAATTTGTTAGGGATGCCATATCTCTCAAGTTTTGTCAAGATTAGTTGATGGTCAACATTATCAAATGCCTTAGAGAAATCAACATAAGTCTAGAGCATGTAATCATCAACAGCAGTTGGAATAAAATTTACCTCATTGAGTGATGATATGGTGGATCTATTTTTACAGAACCCAAGCTGACTAGTGGAGAGCAATTTTTGAGACTCAAGAAAGGAAATAAGGCGATTATAAAACTCTCAAATTTTTTTTAGCAATTTGTGACTGCAGTGATATTGGGAAATAGCTGTGTCACCTTTTTTCTTATAAACAGTAATGACTTTTGATTCCTTGAGGGGTTTAGGGAATATGCCCAGCCAAAGAGACTCATTTACTAAACAAAGCAGGGGTTCCTTAATAAAATAAGATTCTGCTATGCTATAGCCAGGTGCCTATGCTGAGTACTATGGTTTTGAGTTCAGATGCTGAACACATGAGAAATTATGATGTAGGATGGTTTGGAATGTTCTGGTAGGCAACAGTTATAGGAAATCAATGAGGAAGGTGGGGGAGAGAAGTGGTTAGCAACTGTATCAGTAAGAAGGGTTAAGTTGGATATAGGATTACCACTGGAATCTAATACTTTAGGTAATGTTAATTGCTAATGTTTCTATTATAAGTTTTGATTTATTTGTAGAAGCAGCAATCCTTCCGTTATTAAAGGTTAGTTTGGCATTAATTAATGTTTTTCCGATATTTATATTCAGCTATCTATTCCTGATCATTGCTTACTTTGCAAAAGAAAGCAAGATTTGTAAGATTCCGTGACACTTGCCATATTTGTTCACTAACCGATCCTCGTAAAGGTTTATAATAAAAATTCCACAACCATTACTATAGTAGGCACATGATCACGGACTATGCAACTATAATTCACTTCTCGTTTTAGTTTTCCGTTCATGATAAAATCCGTTATCAACGCCTTGTATAATGATGAAATAACGAGTGATTTTCATGTGTTTTAGAATGAGTCTAACTATAAACAAGGCTGAAGGGTATCACTGACAACTTAAAATTACAAACTAACTACAATATAATTTATTTATAACGAAAATACATTTGTACAAATTTGAGGGTGAAATGAACGCCGTTCACCATACATTGTGTATCTACAAGATTGGACATACGAACTTGTCCTTGGACGCGATAAGTATACAGATGAACAAATTTGGACAATTATTATTGACTGTCTTCCTTCAAATCATCATCAGAAAACCCCAATTTCTTCCACTCTTCCTGTGCCATCAACTTGTTTTTCATTCTGCAGTCTAAGTAGTCACGAGCTTCTGTTTTGCAAGCGGAATAATCACTGCCAGCAGTTCGGATACACACCATGTACTTTAACATTGGTAATTTGCAGAGTCCTGAGTGATCGAGAGGAAAACTTCCTTTCTCTGGCGGGGTAGCAGTAAATTTTTTCTGCCCAAATGTCATAGACGACATATCTATGGCTTATTTTCACAAGAACTAAATAATTTTATTAGGTAAAACTGAAGCCAACTGAAAGTGCCACTTCTAGTCGAATTTGCATTACTATCGCACTGAAACAAGAGTGAGTGATTCCACCATTTCACTGCCGGACAACCCAATACAAAAACATTAACCGTAACTTTATGCAAGAAGGTACATTCTTTATATGAGCTACTATATGCCCTTTGTGCTTAGCGACATCATACTCTGGCAGAGACATAACAGGTAAACAAATAGTAAATAAGTTCGTATAATCACAAGATAATTTTCAGTTATTTTCCAGAATGAGATAAATTTAGTTATGGAAAAATAATGGTTCAATGATAGTCTTACAAGGAGAGTGCGTTTTGTCACCTGCACATGCAGATAACAATCGAAGCGCTGTCCTCGCTTATTTATCCCCAGCATGATTCAAATATCGTTTGAAGTCTACATCAAATTGGAAGTACGTATCTGAACTTGACAGAAATATTCACTGGATTTAATCTAAGTGTCTCCTCATAGACCAGATTCATGGTGCTGCAATGTTCTAAATCTTATGTGAAGATCGGCAAATTACCATTTCACTCGTAAATGTATTTTGATTTTTCCCTCCAACTTTTATATGTCTATGTCATTTTAGTACAATATTCATTTCACTGAAAGCATTGAATGATTTGGGAATGTTTTCCTGTATTATAAACAAGAAAACATGTTTGTATTAGCTGACAAGAATGTATCGACAGCTAAGGTCATTTTGCTAGAAAACATGAATTTTTTACTGCAGGCCGAATCTTTAGTCATTCATTTTAATACACAGATATATCTGTATCTTCCAAAATTACTCAAGTTTTGGTTCACGAATGTACCTCGCGACTTTTTTTTCAGCAACTATAGCTTTCCAGTAAATGAAGAAAGAAGGAATGTATAGGTGAGCAATTAAAGGGTGAATTTTGTCCCCAACACGTGTACAAAGATTGTTCAATGCATTTTACAGAAAAATGCTTGTAAATGAGTGTAAAAAGATTTGGGGGAATTACCATATACCTATGGCTACAACAGCAATTTTTTTGTCCCCAACAATCAAGGTACTGTGACAATTTAAATATTTTAACTGCAGCTCTAGCAGACTTCCATGGACCTTTGAGATAACAAGAGGACATAGGGTGACAGGGGTCTCTGAGCTGGCTCGGACCTGTCGAAGTTGAGCTGGACTCCCAGGGACAAGTGGCCCCTCATGGAAAGTAGGTCCCCTCCTTTCACTTGTGACAGGAGTGGGCCCTTAGCCAGGGGACCCCCACAGACCCTTGCGATAAGCAAAGAGCTTCTTGCTACAGGCTAGGGGAATTCCTAAGACCTGCCGCAGCTCTAGCAGATTCATGATGTATATGTGCAAGATTTAGAAATGAGTAACAGGTTGCTAAACTGTCTTGACATTCCATACACATATGAGAGGTGTTCAGATGTCACAAATCTTATGTGTTGGATTACATGATGAAAGTGAATGTATTATTTACACAAGCTAGTAGTGTTAAATTGCCCCCAGTAACCCATTAAATAAATATCTCTTTTCTCATGTTAAAGATTCTAACAAAAATGTAAAACAATCCAGAGTATGCAGAAACCTTTCCACATCCAACTATAAAAGTAAGAAACAGGGAACTAGGTGAAAGACAAAAAGGTGATGGCATGTCTACCAAAATGCACATCCTCTTGCTCAAGAAATTCAAATTTAGGAAAAAAAAATAAATTTTCTGAAGGGGGTTACTTGACTTAAAAACTTGTGCATATATGCCTTACAAAGAGTTGGGAACCAATGAGAGTGACATGGCTCAGAAACCTGAGTAAGAGAAGGGAACTAATAGACTATGTAGATGGCACTAATTGGTTTAGAAAATACCAGGGCTTATTGATTACCGTGGGACATTAGTAATTTGGTGCTGGCTGGCTATTCAGAAACCAGTTCCTCAATAAATCTCTAACTTATGGTAGTCATTGGAAACCTATCTTTAAATGGTATAACTATGATCATGAAGCATATCATTTTACCCACAGTAATACAAAAATTAAAAAGTTGAGGTACAAAATTTATTACAAACATTTGTGTATAAATAAAAATATCTCTGCATCAAGAAAATTTATAAACTTAACAGCAAAGAAAGAGAAAAAGTTATCAATAGTTACATTTGAAAATAAGTTCAGAACCAATGTTTTGGTATCTATTGCTTAACTAAAACATCATATGATGGTATATCTAATCCTTTTCGCTTGGGCTTCCTTTGAAGATTTTCTCCATCTTCATCACTGTCAGAGGTAGTAATGTCATTATCAAATAAAAAATTTTTTGATTTTGATTCCACATTTTTCTGATCATTCACAGGTTTACGAATGTTGCCAGGAAAACAAACATCAGGGATTTCTTCTTCAACATCTGAAAAATACATAGAAATAATAAAGTTACATCAAAATGCCACAAATATTTTAATAATACATATTACACTAATGAGAATTATTAAAGTCACAATTCAAGAAAATGAAAACAAACTATAATTGATTAACCATAAATTTCCAAAGGCCGTAAAGGGCCAAGAAAAAACATCAGAAATTTATTTAGCAATAACACTTGTTGCCCATTGTGTAATCTGGATTGTCAACCAGTGATTATTTTTAGTGAGTCAACAGCAACTGCATTTTTAAAAAGGCAACATTAAATCAAATATTGAATCTCTGTATTTTAATCCACAATTATTGAAGCTAAAATATAAAAAGGAAATATGATTAACATCACAGATGACTCACCAGAATCTATAGTGTCATACATAAACTTATGGTCCTTGAGAACAACCCAAATTATTGGATATTCAACGATGAATTTGCCTCTCAGGTTAGCTCTCATGCTCAACGAAAGGTCAAGGTCATAAAACCTGTTAAAAATGAAGGTAGTGGGATAACATTCCTATTTATGCCTTTTAAGAGCACTTATCATATGCACCATATGTTGAATTTTAAACTACCGTGAATTTGATTGCTTTACACCTTCAGCCTTGAGAAGCAAATGGATGCCATTACTGCCAGCAGACTGATAAAACTGCAAAGCATGATTTTTCTGCCATTCAGGATCCAGGAAATGTGACAGTGCCCTCGATAGATTTTGAGTTTCCATTAACCTAATAATAACATAAAACAAGAATTGTAATGATCATTCAGATAGAGAGAACTTTAAAAAAGGAAATATGTATTCAAGTACTGAGAGATTCATTAGTTTTCTGCCAAAAATGTTTCAACTGCATATTTGGACCTCCTTCCTTCTTTATACTTTAGTGGCCACTATGAAGAGAGCAAATCAGTGATAAAGTTTTTCTTTTGCCCAAAACGTAAAATAATCATAATACATATGTGGTTCACTTATTTCCAGTACACTGATTGAATTCACCACTGGAAATGTGGATGAAATCAAACTGAATTTATTAAACACAAATGAAATAGTATTACACATTTAGAAGTTAAATAGCCGTTTTAGAAGTTATTTGATAGTAATCGTCCTAGGATCCCCAGGCTTGTAGCATGGAAAATGACAGAAAATGAGCTTGCCCTGACTTGTCCAAGTGACTAGCAATCTTTGCTGCATGGGGGACCCAAATGACCTCCCCATGCCTATTGAAATCTCTGGGTAGGGCAATGCTTTGAATCTCTCTCCATCTTGCTAGGTATGGAGGGAGGGGGGCTTTCTTTTACTCTGAGTGATTATTGCCTCTCGTCCCAGAACACAGTCAAGCACTGCTGTCAAATAAAAGTCAACCTTGGGCTTAGAAAATTTTTGCATCTGAGGTAGTTTTTTTTTGGAAAGGAGTGTCCATATCTTCAATATATAATGAGGTAATGACTTAGAATTATTTTGAAAATAATCTTGTCTTTCAATATAAATTTTTTTGCACAAACCTATTTTTTTATAAAAATAATAATAACCCCATGCAATAACTTCCTTTGATTAAAAATTAAATAAGTTGCCAAGTATGATAAAAACTTCATAATCTTTGAACCCTTTTAGTGCCAGCGGGCCGATCTATCGACCCTATGGGTATGCACGAAAAGTGCCACGGGCCGATCTATTGGCCCAGTTTTTTGTTTAATAAATAACTTTTTCCTAAATTGATTGAGATAAAAAAAATAAATATTTTAATTACCCATGAGGGTTTTTGGAGTGCAAATAAAAAATTATGTAAGCAAATTGATACTGATTTATATTATATGTGAAAATCCACAAATTCCTTGAAAAAACCCTGGAATTTTTCACATATACCAGGTGAAAGAGGCTGGCACTAAAAAGGTTAAGAAATTTAAAAAAACATAGATAATTTTTAAAAAATGTGTTAGCTTCCTTCCTTTAGGTTTTAAAAGCTACAAATGTGATGGGAGCAAAATGATTAAAGGTATAAATATGCAAAATTTTCCATGCCATATTTTTAGTTTACAAAATCATAAGGAAAGGGAGAATTATGGATGAAAGGACAACATTGTATTTAGGTAAGTACAATGGGATTTAAAATTTCTAGAAAAGTAAATTTTATGTGAAATAAAATAATTTTTATGACATAACCTTGGTATTCATAAAATTTTACAGGGATAATTAGACTTAACTTCCTAGTATGAGTTAACAAACAAAATTTTTAAGAAAGGGTTTTAGCACTTACCTTTCAGAATGCATTATAAGATGGTTAGCTTGAGGAAAAATCCAGTCAACTTTCCAAAATATTATATTCTTTTTCCAATCAAAAAAAGTGGTGTTTTCTTTGTGACGAGAAAAATGTTGAGGAAGAAAATTCAGTTGACATCCTCTTTTTAATGCGGCAATCTTTAGCTGGTTTAAATGCTGGAAAGTAGAATTTTGTGTCAAACATTGTCTTAAAAATGAATTTCCATGAGCTGCTACAAGACTTCCAACTTAATGATGCTAAAACAAATTCAAAGAGAAATATAGCTTAAGTTACATTTATGATGTTAATCCCTATAGTATATATTGAATAATTTTAGTGAAGTCACTTTTGCTCCATGCCAACTCATTCAGATCCTCTAGGTATTAAAATTGATCACAAGCAAACATGCACTTGACAGTGGTATTAAATCATCTTTCTGCCACATTTTCTCATGAAACAGAGAGTACATATTAAGACCATTGAATCCAAAGCCAAGAAAAGGATGTTCCATACCTTTCCTTTACATTTCTTCAAATCAATTGTCCTATTTACCTGTCGTAGTGTGGGGTATTCTGAGGTTGGCACGCCAAGCAACTTATGAGTTGCCCCTACTGGAGAGTGGCACTTCCACTTCCAGTGATGGTACAAGATTTGTGTTTGATTTGTAATGCCTGATACAATAAGTAAGTATCGTAAAGTATCTCTGAATTCAGTTACTTTTCCACTTAAGGGTTAAGACATAAGAATTATAACATGGCGCAGTCGTGTGGAGTATAATTACACGGAAGTAAGTGAAACTTACGCGAATAACTTGGGTCGATAGTAAACCACGCCGCCAATTGAATAACTCAGTATCCTGTCGCAAGCATGACTGAATTTGTTAAGTTGCCCACTATAATTTTGAAAGCCCACATGCGTATGCTGACTGGGGTAATTTCATCAGGAAATTCGAAAATTTTCTCGAAGCCACCAAGCGAAACAATGAGGAGGAGGTAGCTTTAATGCTAAATATGCTAAACAAAGGTGAAGGTAGTTTTAATGCTAAATATTCTGGGAGGAAAAGCATTAGCCCTTCGATGTTCACGCTAACAGAAAGAAAGTCTTCTATTTCCGTAAAGAAGGCATTCAATTCGTATGTAGCCCCAAAAATAAATGAAACTTTTGAACGATATGTATTCAATTAGAGAGTACAAGAGGAAGGCGAGAGTTTCGATCACTTCCTAGTGGACTGTAGGAGACTAATTAAAAATTGTGGCTTTTCACGATCCAAGCCTCAAGAGAACTTCATGCTGCATGTGATAGAATTGCGTATGGAATAAGGGACAAGGCAGTGCAGGAAGCTCTTTTGAGGATGGAAGACCTGAGTCTTGAGAAGGCAGCAGCCCATTGCAGAGTGGTGGAGCAAAGCAGGAGACAAGCGAACCAGATCAGAGGTATGACAGCTGGCCCCACAGGAGAAATTGTCTGTGTCGACTTGTTGCAGAAGAAGAAAAGGACGAACAACCGACAACGGGGTAATGTGGGAGTCAGTGTGAGCAAAAGTGACAGTGGAAAAGGGGCAGAAGTGAGAAAATTTAAGTGCAACAGATGCCAGACAACGCATGGCCCCCGTGAGTGCCCAGCTTTTGGAAGGAAGTGCTCAAAGTGTAGCCTTGTGGAATCACTTTGCCATCTCCTGTAGAGTGAGAAATGTCCGTTAGGTGGAAGTAGCTGAGTCTGACTCATCATCAGATGTCAGACTCATCGTCAGATGTGTCGTTTTTGTCCTGCTACTCAGTCAGTTTGCAAGCTAACCCAATTGGGGCAAGTCACAGCAATGATCCCAATGAATGGGTGGATAATGTGGACATTGAAGGAGTAAAGGTAGAATTAAAGCTAGACACTGGTGCCCAGGTGAATGTGTTACCAATGGCAGTGCTTGAGGGTTTAAAGAGAAGGGTAGAGGTGAAACCAACAGTGGTCAGACTCAAGTCCTATGGTGGGGTGAAGATTAAGCCAGAAGGCATTGTAACTTTATGTTGCCACCATAAGAATACTGTGTGTATGCTTCATTTTATGATTGTAAAATGTAATTCCCAACCCCTTCTAGGCCTACCTGGTTGTGCTTCACTGAATTTAGTCAGGAGGGTGTTCCATGTCAGTGAAATGTCTCAAAATAAAATAATTAAAATGTACAAAGGTGTATTTGAAGGCCTGGGATGTTTTCCTAAAAAGTGCACTATTAACACCGTAGATGGTGTCATTCCTGCTGCCAAGCCTCCCAGAAGGGTGCCATCAGCATTGAAGGAAAGGTTAAGACTAGAACTAGAAAGACTTCAGTCTAGGAAAGTAATTTCAAAGGTAGAGACTCT
>WURS02008858.1:0-12453 GCA_011762765.2 Rhinocypha anisoptera | reverse complement strand
GTTGTAATTAGGGCCGACGTGTGCTTGTCGTGTCTGGCGTAAAATAAATTACGCAACCAACAGATTTGTAATATTTGAAACTCGTTCTTTCGCAATATTTGTGAATACAAGTGAGCAGTGATCAGGGTTGAGGTAAAGTTATACCCGCTGATCTTATCGATTCGGCGGAACCAGCCGTTAATATAATCATTCCAGGGAATGAGCAAAGCATCCTTTTCTTATCGTTATGATAACCCTATAGTGAATGTGGGTGCGGACGGTAGGGATAGGAGACTTAATGGAAACCTATACGCATATATGTGCCATCCGATACAGGTTGGGAAATAGGAATGGCCAATGTTAGTAGCCAGGGGACTGTGATGTAAATTAAATCGCCATTGATTTCAATGTATACGCAGACAAAATGGTAATATGGGCACGAGAAGGCACGGAGGCAAGAATGATAACTGGTATTCATAATTAATCAGCAGCCGTTGATTAGTTATTAATTTTCTCAGATTGCGAATGGCCGGGCTCTTGTTATTCAATCGGTCTTGGAAAGTCTTGTTTTTTTTTGGCTACGTCCGCGGCCATGGTCGGTTGGCACCTCGTCAAGTGGAAGGAAAACTCATTATTACGAGCACATCACACATGCCTCCGACGGGACTCGAACCCGCGACCTTTAGGTTAGCCTTTGTGAGCTTAGATCTTAAACTTATTTAACATATCTCATTGTTACTTTTAACCAAAAGTAAATTTCGGATTTGGGAAACATTTGTTAAGGGGATTGACGGAATAATTTTTAATAATGGTTATTGGCGCTCAGCATGAAGACTACAGTTAGAAAACGTGTGGTGCCATTCATGGCATTGATAAAACAACGTGATAAAATACGCGATAAAGACCCTGGTCAGGTAACGAAAACGTCTCCATTTTAAGTATCGAAAACAGTTCTCGTTCTCGCTGCTGCCGCCAGAGGTTCTGTCTGCCGTAAAGGGCTGCCATCTCTGTCACGTATTGGCAAAGAGTGCCCGCTCATTTTAAAACAAACCGCATGTTTCTATCTGTTTCCACTCCGGGGAAAAAAAATTGAAGGCCTAACAACTTTAATGCACCTCGTATATCGATCCTTAAAATGATGATGGGCAGTAGATAAAACTGTTTCACATTCCAAATTCTTTTTCTTTCTATTTCTAATTCTTGGCACTTGATGACTTTTTCTGATATTATTTTCTCGATGGCGAAGTGTAACTGCTATATCCACTAATTAACTTTTTCAATTTTTCTTGCTGGGTTACGTCTGTTCTATTGTTGTTAATGGTTTTGTCTTTTTCGATCATCAAATCATAATAAAGTTTTGCATGATGTATTTTCCAGAACTGTTTCGGGGTTGTATTTGTAACATGGCACAAAGCTATTAATTTGTTTTGATGAGCCAGGTTCTGGTGAATGATTTTTCAAACTTGATTACGCCTATTGGGGTATTCTGTTCCTGGCTAGCACCTTGTAACCAGGTACATGCTATGCTGAATCCTTTTGTTGAGGCTTAATGAAACCTGGACATTTATCGGCTGTTGATTTGTTGTCTTTTAAGTATATATTTATCATAATTTGTAGTATGAATAACTTGGCAATCATCAGGCCTCTCGTCTCTCCATGGATTTCACCCAAGGGAAACCATGTTTTTGACACCGTTTTATCCACATAGGGATGATTGAGGTCATCAAGATGACGTCCATGTAGTTCCGTCTTAAGGCCGGTTCACATTGAACATAAGAACATAACGTAATAACTTAACTTAAGAAATTAAGAGTTGAACATATGCGAGGGAACGAGACCGTTCACAAAACGCCTTAACGTAACTTAAGAACTTAACGTAACGCGAATGATGGCCCAAGTTCATCTATTAAGTTATGTCCTTAAGTTGCCCAATCACGAAGGAGAGTGAGTTCTTAAGTTATCCAATCACAAGCGGTAGTGGCGTGCAAACTAGCTCCACCAGTGGCGAGAAAGTGAAGTTCCAACATAAATAAAACAAATAAAGTTGTCGTTGTTTGTAAATTTATAGGCGCGTCAACAATTAAAGTTATAAGTGAAAGTACAAACATGCTCATTGATCAATTTAGGAAATGAATGGCGTATTCTCATTGGTTGAACTTAGTAGACATAAGCCATTGTGAACGATACAAGATTTAGGGCTTATGTTAGGTCTAAGTTACGTCCTTAAGTTATGTTCTTATGTTCAATGTGAACCGGCCTTAATTCTTGCTGTATCTCCGCATTATCTCAAGAGGGGATATCCCTTTGGGTTCCGGAGAACCGTCGTATGGAATTCATCGCAGCAGTCGGAAAGGCGAAATAAAAATCTTAATCAATGTCTGTATACGACAAAATCTTAATTATTTAATGGCTCATGAAATTTGGTGATAAGCCCAGGGTATTGAATTTCAGCGTGATACGTATTAAGTGGTGCCGGTATCCATTTCCCAAGACTGACGAATCGTAGGTGATGTACCCATGTGCATTCTCTGGGTGCTGGAATGGTCCCCATGCGTATCACCACCACCCGTTGGGAAGTTCGGAGATCGAAATCTCCTTCCCGCCTTACCCTTACTTACCAAGACATCGAAGAGTCAGATTTACATTTAATTTCACGACTCGGGAGCGTGCATCGCGTGCATGCGTTTTCGATGACGCCTCCTCTCCCGCTTGACTCTCCAGGCGATCATCCTCCTAAACCCTGAGTCTCCGCCCCCACCGAAAAATTCCACACGACCACCCTTTCGACCCCCACGGGGTAAATGGGTTACAGGAGTAAAAATAAAACATTTTCAATTTTTTTTTCTTCGGAAAAGAGGGGGGGCTTGGGTGTGGAGAAGGATGGTCGGGAGGAGAGAGAGAGAGAGAGAGAGAAAATATGAGAATATTTTTTTTCGAAGGGAGTTAGCGGAGTGGGAGTAAGAGTAGATTGAGAACGTGCCCTTAAGGGTTAGGGAGCGGGGGAAAATTGTGGAGAGGAGGACGGGGAGGCTGGGGAGTCAACGAAAGGGAGAAGGGGAGGAAGAGTGAGGGGGATGGAAGGGTGAGGAGGAGGCGGAAGGCGTTCGCCGGAGCAGAGGAGTTTTCGGAGGACGCACGTCGCACCGTAACATGACGTGGGCTAATCCAGATCCTCCGCTCCCACCGCCCGGCGTGCGTGGGGGTTCAACCCCCTAGTTTCACAAAAATCTACCGACCTTTCGGCGTCATTTCAGCTAGATGATAGCGGCCCAGCACACGCTGTACAAGGGATTTGCCATTGTGACGGACGGCGTGTACGAGAGGATATCCCGAATCGTGTTTTTTTTTCTTTTTGCGAGAGATTCCTTGTTTGTCGTCCGGGATTTGGGCGAAGTGGGAGGACATGGGCTGGAGGAGGAGGAATTTCTCTCCCTCCCTCTCTCTCTCCTTCGGAAAATTAAACTTTTCCTCTTCCTCCACACCACCCCACTCTCCCCCTCTTCAATCCAACCCCCGGCCGTCGGAAATTATCTCAACGACGTGAGATTTTTAACATGCCATTTTCCGCGAAAGGGTTTACGTGGGTGACGCGTTGTCGATTTGATCGTTAGAGTTACCGGTTCGTCTACCGCGCACACCTTCTACTCACACTCGGTGAACGGGACCTGTATTTCGCATGATATGACGCAGGGGAACGTTGCGTAATTGACGAGAATGTATTGACTTACGAATCACCCGTGTTCTAGTTCCTTCGCCAACTGGCTTAAGTCTGAGCGATTAATACCCATTTTTCCAAATCCTAAATTAGTGGTGCAAATGGAAAAAAAATAATTGAATCGAAATCATAGTGTTATCAATTCGCATTTATTTTGTCATAAAACATATGATTAGATACGTTATTCATATCGTTAATAAATTTAAAATATCGATGAAGGATACGCTATATTTAAAATTATGATTATTGTCGTACGATTTCCATTAACGATCAAAGAAATGTTACTTATTCACTTATGTATTGATATGTAGTAATCCTTCAGAAATATTATTGTCTGCTGAAAGAAAGAAGTATACACTGTCAATCTCACCTGGTTTTTGGCTCGGAAAAGAATGGGTTTTGGCACTGATAAGGAAAAAGTAGCGCTCTTTTTTTAATTTTTCACTATACCATATAATGAAGGATCATTTAGATAAAGTTTCCCAGCCTCGGTGATTTCACGAGAGCTGTTAAAAACTATTTATTCTTATTTTTGAGAATTATATTCAAGTAACTTTATTTGTGATATCCTTTTTTATTCCGTCTTAAACTTTTTCAATTACCAAGTTTTTGACGCACGCTTCTTTTAAAAAAAATGTTCACATATTTTTTCATTGGCATGTTCTTATAATTCCATATTTTCAACCTTTATTCTTTTTTGACCTTCAGAAAAATACGTGACGCTAGTGTATATGCGTGATCGCACAGTTAATTGAATCAAATACGATTATCATTGCAGTTAATTGTTTTTGTAATTATAATTAATATTTGATGTTAAGAGGTATGTTCCAAAAGTATCCGCCCTTCCTTCATATCTTCGCGCCTGGCAATTTTAATCGCCCCCTGCGGGCGTCGCCTCACGAACCCCCCCCCCCCAGATGCCTCAGTTTTCGGTCGGGACGCCTCGGTGCACAGCGTGCGTTTTACTAGGTGTTTTTTTTTACGTTCGTCTCAGTCTGTTATTATAAAAGATGACGGAATTTGCATTAAACGAGCGATTTGAGCAACTAATTTGCATTAAATTTTGCTCAAAACTCGAAAATAGTTGTGTGGAGACCTTCAAAATGATGAAAACGTCGATAAAGTTTATTCTTCCTTGTTTTCATGCATTTTTGCGCGCATTACTTGAGAGTGAATTTTGAACGGCATCGAGGATCGAAAACACCGTCTCATTGTTCGGCGACAACATGACCGCTGTTTTGTTTTCTCGTTTTACTGATGAAATAAAATTATTGTTAGGTGCAGTTTGGATACATTTTGACTAGGCGTCATTTTTAGAAGTTAAATGTTTGTTCAACGATGGAGGGTAGTGACTTTGTAAGGGGTGAGTGATTCCGGGAATCCTTCTCTCACTGGTTATTATTAATGATTGCCGGATTTTGAAGTTAAAATGAAGATGTTGTCAGGGGCTGAAAAGGCGGTTTAAGGAATTATTTTAATGGAATGCGATCAAGAAGTATGTACGAAAATATAAAATATGTACATGTATATTAGAGACGGGTTAGTTGAATGATCGATATCCTGCTATTGGAACATCTTCCGAAGAAAAACAACGGGAATTCATTTGTTATAACATATACGAAAAAAGTTTGGAATAAGACACCTGAAGATGACACTTATGTATTGAAACCCGGGTCGTGTTAAAATGAAATATCGAGTGGAATCACAAGTGTTTTTACTTCCCCTACTTCATTATGGATCGGTTCCACGTAGTGAAGCCCGAAAGCGTTACATTTATCTTCATTACAATGTAGATTCGCGAGGCATGACAATGTAATGAGTGTTTGAATCCTGTGAGTTATGCAACTCGAACACCAACCACGGCAAAATTTACTCGCTATAGTGATAGTACAGATGTGACCACTCGTAATAACCGGCGGAACTCCCTATGTTTTAACACGTGGACCAACCAACGCAAAACAATCACTCGCTGTAGCGACACTCTCGTTATAAGCCATGCTCGCTTTAGTGGACTTCTACTGTATTGGAATTATTTTTTATGCCCAAAAAGCTTTTGATTAAATTATTGGCATGGTTGTTTATGTGATTATTATTATTTAATAATGTATGGGTGTATGAAATGGGTTCGACTGTAACAAGGTGGAATTTTTTCCATCATAGAGAATTTAAATTAAACATCATTGCAATTCCACCTAATGAACTGTTTTTTTTTAAACTGTAATGTATGGAATTGTAAAGGTTTTCAGAGAATCTGTTTTCCTCGGGAATGAAAACTTTTATGAAAGCTTAAAGTCTTCATCAATATATTATCGGATAGTGATCAATCAATCAGTAGCTCGTCATAAGGCAGTGTTTCTCATATTTTTTTTTATTTTCAACATATTGTGTAGTATATTCTTAGTATCATGTAGAAATAATGTAATTCCTGTCATCACGTAACTTCCTGAATTTACACTTTGAATCCAACATTTTTCCAGTCCTTTGACATTCTCAGAGTATGCTAAGAACTTTTGTGATGGTGATCTTTTCATAATTGTCTTTGAATTAAAATATAAAAATATTTTCACAGACAAATCTGTATGGCAGTCATCCCTTCTACATGGCTACTGAAAAGGGCGGCACTAGTCATGGAGTATTCCTTTTAAACAGCAATGCAATGGGTAAGTTTTGTAATTGTAGGCACATTGTCATATGGACACAAGAGGTCACAGTTCACACTGAGGTCGTGAGATCTCACAAGGTTAAAATGTAATCACATAGTAAACAATCTAACAGTCGAATGATTAGTGTTTTTGTATCACTTATTTTATTATGATTTGAATGATTGGAGTGTTGCTTCTGCAATGGTGAATTCCGTAATCTGTGCTGATGGCATATCATGCTGCAGTGCACATTTTCATCTTGCATAAATTTAATGTCATTGAAATGGAAGGTCACCATAAATGTACATTAAATGAAATTATGTTGATTTTCATGTGATGCCATGATCGTTAGAGTTGCTTCTCTGAATTGTTGTTATTGACTGCTATTTCATTAACCTTTCTTCAATTGCCATAGTTTTGTTAGAAGAAGTAAGCGGTAGGACATATTTGGATTGAATCAAGAATCAGGTCTGTCGTCCTGATAATGGCTTGGGCGTCACATTGAAATGCAGGTTGTGCTCATTGAAAAAAATGAATCAAGAATAAACAGTGAAGGTGTGATATGGTGGAATTTTATCTTAATGATGAAATTTACTATTTATCATTAAGTTTATATATATAATTTTATATTTAAATTAAAATGTGCAACTTTCATTATGCGTCAAGAATCTAAATATACTGATATTCATTGGGGCCACCCAGGGACCACATAGGCCCATTTCAATCCCTTTGTTTTTTGCCTCTTTCTTTCCCTCCTCCACTCTCACTCTTTAATCTCTTTCACTCAACGGATCTTGTTCCTATCATTCTTCCGAGACCACCACTCCTTTTCCATCCCTTACACCCTCCGCCCCACACTCCGATTTCGACACTTTAATCTCTCTAAAAGTCTTCCTTTCTGTTGCCTCCTCTTCTTTAAAGTTGTTTCTTTCTGGGTCTTACCTTACTTCATGGATCCAACTGGTTGTAGTCTTTTTTTCCCAAAGATATTTAAAGATCAGCTTTGTTAACATATTGTCATCCATTCTACATAAATGGTACCAAGAAGTATCGATCTCCCTTTTATCACGTTTTTATTAACTCGCTTTCTTGTCTGTCTGTTTGTATGCCTGTTCGGGTCAAAATTGAGTATCAATTTTAAACTAACTTCACTGTGAGCCATAGACTTGGAACTTTGAATATAACTCAGAAATGGATGACAATGCAATCATATCCAGTATGAACACACGTGCATATATTAAGATACATACATATTTCCGTGCGAGGTGGAAGGCAATGGCCGAGGGGTCAGACAGTACTAAACACACTTAAATTCCCTGGAGGCATCCATTCGGCCTTCAGCAAGGTCATTGGTCTCTACGGGTGATGGTATGCGTTGGATGGTTCAAAGGACTAATAGGTTTTAAGTGCCCTCGGTCCCCCTTCTCAACAAGCAGGCCCTCCACCCTACTATAACCTTTCGTCTGAAGCATACTAAACCATTTTCTTGAGGCATTTTTTTTACATTTACTGTAATTGTTTGTTCTATTCGTCGTGTGTCTCCGTCTTCACTTGAATTTCTTCTGCCACAGAGGTGATATTGCAGCCGGGGCCAGCGGTCACCTTTCGCACAATAGGTGGCGTCATTGACCTGCACATCTTCTTGGGCCCTACGCCACGCGAGGTGGTTGCTCAGTACACGGATCTTGTGGGCAGACCCTTCATGCCTCCCTTGTGGGGTCTTGGCTTTCACTTGTGCAGGTACGATTGGTCATTTCTCTTAAAGAGGGATCTGTTATTCTCCTTTAACACTAAACCTCCTCATTCACCAAATTTCACATGAAGATAACTGCTCGGTTTAAGGAGAAAAAGAATATTTTGATTCAGTAAGTATTTTGAGCTATGATGAGGAGGGTGAGATGCCAAGAATTAAATATTGCACTTGTATGATTCAGTTCTAAATTGTGCCACATTTTCATTTTCAAACAAACAAGAGGGAGAAGGTCAATCAATGGGACTAAGTGAAAGTTCTACAGAAACCACAAGGCATAATAAATAACCACAAGGCACAAGGCATTAACCATAAGCCACAAGGCACATTGTGTGTGCATTTCAAATATGAGAAATTTGTCTTTTTGAAAAACAGGTTCCTACTTTTTCACAGTCTCATTAAAGCACACAAAGTACAGTAGAATCTCGATTTTACGAATTCTGATTTTTACAAAATATTTGATTTTACACAAGTGATGAAGCGGTCCCGACCGTACCTCTATGTATTCTTATGGAGTTATTATTTGATACTACGTAAAATCGATTTAACAATTTTATGAAAAGCCTTTTTGGTCCCCATCTGAAGTAACCTTTCATTTTTACGAAACAGAACCGCAGAACTTAGTGACACTGCAACAAAATCGGGAATATTCACGTCGATTTTAATGGCAGTCATAGATTAAAGCACAGTAGAAGTCCACTATAGCGAGTATAGCTCATAACGAAAGTATCGCTATAGCGAGTGATCGTTTTGCATTGGTTGGTCCACGTGTTCCGCCGGTTATTACGAATGGTCATATCGCTACACATAGTGAGTAGACATAGCGTGAGTGATGTTCTGGTCGCATAACTCGCAGGATTCAACCACTCATTATATTGTCATGCCTAGCGAATCTACATTGTGAGGAAGGCTTAACGAGAGACTTTGTGGTGATTTTATCTGAGGAGACTGATTTTATGCCACAGACTTTCCTGGGGAATGACTGAACGACTTATCTTGGAATCTGTGCTCCAGTCTGTCATTTACTGGTGCTATTTTGTCCGAATATCCGATCGATCGGAATAGAAGAACATGTGGAGCAGTGAGCTAGACTTTTAGACAATGCAGGAAATGATATTAGTGGTATTAGTTGAAGGTCAGACTGGGAGGGAGAGACTGTCAAGCAACAGGAGGTCCCCTTTTCAGGTCCCTCTTTCATCAACAAGCAAGAGAAGAGATTAGTTGACAGTCAGAGAGGGGAGTAGCAAACAAACAAGGGGGAATCTATGATCTAACTGGTGACGATGAAAAAATACTTTCTCAGGGACAGAAACATGATGAGACAAAAAATGCGACAATGAATTACGATTAGCCCTGTCCCAGGGAGGGTTTGCCAAATCATGACAGAGCTGAGTGATTGCCCTGCCGATCGTGGGTTGTGACATTTAGCAGCTGCTGCTGCCAGAGAGGGAGAGAGGGACTCATTTCATCCTCTGTACCTCAGTACATGTACAGTCGTCCGAGAAAGACTAGGCTGTCTATAGGTGTAAGAGTTGGAGGAGGACAAAGAGGAAGAATTATCTTGTATCTTTATATTTGCATTTAATTTTCTGAGAATTGGACAATAAAAAAAGAGGATAAAATGGATACTGCACCTCAACGTAAACAGAGAAGGGTCATTTCTATTGCAGAAAAACTGAAGATGATTGAAGAATATGACAAGGAACAAAACAACTTGTCAGAAGTGGCAGACCTCTTCAATATACCAGTGTCAACTCTATCCACCACATTCTAAAAGGTAGAATGTTGAAGTTTGAGGAATTAGAGAAAAAAATCTGCGAGTTCTTCTTCAGATGTTGTGAAGCAAATATTCCTTTGAATAGACCAATCCTGCGACAGAAAGCTGAAGAAATTGCATTGAAGATGAACATAAACAATTTTAAGGCATCTATTGGGTGGTTAGTCAAATTCAAGAAAAGAAACAATATTGTAATGTTGAAGGTGTGTGATGAGGAGGAAGAGGTTGCTATAAACATGGTGAATGATTGGCACAGAGTGAATGAAAAAATCATCAGCAAATATAGCTCTCGAGATATTTTCAACTTCAATGAAATGGCTCTATTTTACAAAGTACTGCCAGAGCATACATTGGCCATAAAAGGAATGAAGTGTCATAGTGGGAAAAAAAGTAAAGTTAGAGTCACAATATGACTGTTTGTTAATAAATCAGGCGCATAAAAAATAAAGCCTGTACTCATATGAAAATATTTAAACCACAGGAGCTTCAAAAATATAAACTTCCAGTATTTTATGAATCCAACAATAAAAGTTGGATGAACCAACAAACTTTTGGGTGGACCATAGTAAGATTTAATCGAAAAATGAGTTGCGAAAACAGGAAAGTACTGCTGATTACCGACAATGCAACCTGCCATAGGTTAATGACAACTTATCAAATGTAGGACTTTTATTATTGCCTCCTAACTCTACCAGCAAGTCTCAGCCATTGGATCAAGGCATTATCCAAAATGTCAAGTCCTTTTACAGAAAGATAATTCTAAATCATGGCCTTTGGTGGATTGGTGAGTTTTTGGAACATTTTTATGAAGTAATATCTTGAAAATTAAACCTTATGGACGTAGGCAGGAAATCTTGCTCAAGACCATCATTTTAATAATAATGCCAATATCTGCTAAAAAAAACTTTGTGTTTTATGCAGAAGTAAGGAAAACTGAGGAAAAGTTACCCAACTGGACTCTGTTACCCAACTGCCCAACTGCAACCCAAGTTACCCAACTGGACTGTTTAGCCAGATACATATCTATCCAAGACCAATAGAACGACTCATCTAAATACATATACCACTCTCAGTATGGTATTAGGATGAATTATTTAATGGTATGATAAAAGTACACAATATCCCATCATTTGGTCTTATAAATAAATATCTTATCTTAGTCTTATGAATCTCACCCCATCACTTGCTTTAAAAAAAAACTCCTAGTGTAAACTGCTAAGTTACTTAACTTAAAAACTTAGTAAAAGCTGCTAGTACCTATGCTGGCTTCATAAATATCAGTTTGTGTATTTTCTTGAAATTGTTACAATTTTTAATGAACAGAAATACCATGAGGATTGAAGTGATATTTCAGTGATGACACTGCAGGAATTCATTGTCTCAATATTTGAACACAAAGAACCAAACAATAAAGCGTTCTTAATTTTTCCAAAGAAAATAATTGTAAAAACACCCTCCTTGAGAGATTGTAAAATTTGCCACCCCAAAAAAAAGGATAAGGCTACTAGTCTCTTAAACCTGCACTCATGTCAACGAATAAGACTAATAACTCTGTTTATCTACAAATGTAGTGTAACAGTTCAAGCCAGCATATATGAACCCAGGCAGCAAATAGATATATCATTGTAAAAAAATATATAACTAATACATATCTATTAGTAGATCATCTATGGATAGACATGATTTAGAAATCTATAGATACCTGTAGCTATAGATCTGTTTGCTGTATGGTGCTGGATATAACTGTATATGTCTTATATACATCTAGAGAGTAGCTCCCAAATGTATTTGATAGATATCTATAGAGTAGTACCCATATATATCTATACTGTGGCTCCCATATATATCTAATAAATTTCTTTTGGGAGACGATCTATGGATAGACATGATTTAGATATCTATTTGCTGTCTGGGAAGCACTGCCAACACGCCCACAATGCTTAAACAGTAACAACGAAAAAACTAACACGAAGTAAATAACACGACTTCTTACAGATAATACGTACCTCAAAAACGTCAGCTAAACAATCATACCAGCGCAAATCATTGTTGTACAGCCTGCCGCCTTCTGTGTGCACAGCATGCTGGTATGCATCTTTAACACGGTTTTCACGTAAATAAAGCTGAAGCAAGCGCACTCTAAGTGATACATCTGTTGGGCGAACTTCTAGTTCTGCTTTTAGCAATGCTTCTAAAGCATCCACATCCTTAGGTAAAGAAGCATCACTTCTGCTGCGTTTTTCCATCATCAAACGCTCACGGAGACGAAACACTGAAGGGTTATTTGGAAAATGGGTCCTGGTACGATCCATCCAGTATTGAGCAACATCAGGATCCAAAGGCTCATCCAAATCAGCCAAGAGGTCACACACTGAAATAATAAGTGACCATAATATAATTTCACTTACATATGTTATAACTCTCTTCACAGCATCCATACAGGTTGATGGTACGTAGATACAACACTTTGATATATATCATCATCATCAGTACTTCAATCCGAAGATTGGTTAACTGCAGCCCTCCATCCTTTCCTATCAAGTGCTAGCTCTCTTACTCCTTGGTAGGTCTTACTTCTAACGTCTCTAAT